>JAJQZP010000081.1:0-312850 GCA_025403435.1 Artocarpus heterophyllus | reverse complement strand
AATGTTTTCTTGTTAGGCACTTTCAAATCATTAAGAAGGAGAGAGAGGTGGGGGTTCGTGAGATGTGTTATCTCCTATTTGCGTTCAGCTGTAGTTTTTGTCAAGGCATGTAATAATTGCTTATTTTCATACATTTTTGTTATTTTTTATTATACTGTAGTTTGGATATCTATTTTTCTTTAAGTCTTTTAATTATGTATGCACATATTTTGTGGTTTGGTGGGACCCAAACAGTACTCTTGCGGTATTTTTATTGTAATGTTATTTCAGTGTTTTGTTTGAAAATGTTTTTAAATTATTTCTTGAATATTTTTAAACACTAGGTAACTTAAAACATTGAAATTAAAAATAGTTGAACTTAGGCTACTCTGTATAGATGGTTATATTTATTTTATGCTGTCTCCATTTTATAATCAATGTTCAAGTTTAATTTTAATTGTTATTGTAAGTAAGTAGCCATGTCACTAATCACGGTTTTGGGGCATGACAATAACCCTCTAACGCATGCTCAGAGTTTTTACAATGTTATTTGTCCTTCTAATGTAGAAAATATTTTATCAATGACATACTTTGCAAGGAATGAATGTGACAAGATAGTCTTAGGCAAATTTATGAGATGAAGACTCTTTCGAAAATCAAAGTCTTGAAGGAAAAAAAAAAAGTAACCAGAAAACGATCATGTTATTACTTAGAAATAGTTGGAATTTTTGGCTTAGGGTTCAGTTGGATGATCTGGATATTTTGGATCTCATCAAAGGGAATTTGTTTAACACGTATGTTTTTGGTGTTAATGCTTTTGGCTTATAACGGGACACATATATCTAAAACAACTCTCATGTGCGTGTAGGTATATGTAGTATTGTTATAAAGAAATAATTAAATTACAGCTTAGCTCGCTTCATACGTTTCAATTGAATAAAATATTCTAGTACATGTGGGGCAACAATTTTTGATGAATTATAAGTAGACACGTCACATATATGTAGTCACTCATTCTTACATTGAAAGAAAAAAAGAAAAGGAAAAGAAACTTGACAAATAATATGCAAAGTAACATGTGCGCACATGGATTGGAACAAATAAATGGCAATCCAATTCTATCATAGGTAGGGTGGGCATCATTCTCAAAAGAAAGAAAAAAAAGGGTAGACATCAAAGTAGTTGTCCAATAAATGGTCGTGCAATGTTTTCTGGTAGGGATTTTCAAATCATTAAAATTCAATAGTAGGGTAGAAATTAAAAAAGAAACTTGGAAAATGGTTTGTTACATTTTCTCATCTGTGGGCTCACCGCCATTGCTTATATCTCAAAAAAAAAAAAAAAAAAAAAAAAAAAAAAAAAAACGACACAAGATTCTTTCAAAATAATTAATAGGGACGGAGATATCACTGTTTTCCTTATTGTGAATTTTTTATTGTTTGACAGTTATAGGCTTCGTTATTTGTCATAATAACAATACCAACATTTTTCTAAGCCCTTCATTTCTTGTCTCGACCAAAATTCACATTAATCCCTCCCACTAGAATACTATGTTGACTTATGAATGGATAATAATTGCCTAATATATATATATATATATATATACTGTATCATATATTTTAGGTTAAACAAGAAATTCATTGACAGAGAGGAGAAGAAAATTAACAATTGGAAACCTATTGATAAAATCTGTTTAGTGGTGAGGAACATAAATGGGTAACTCTTCTTATCTTGTAAACTTGAACGGTACATGTGATCTTAACCCAAAATCAATTAGCCATGTTCTAGCGGTCATGCATGGCTCAAAATGTAAAAAAGGAAGCAAAGGCCGGACAAGGGGATCCAGTATTAATTAAATGGGGGCACACTCTTATCGCATCTAATTTTGTGTCCTTTGTTTTATTGGCATATTAGAGGATGCATAGTGCTAAGTAAATGATGTGTCACGCATGAATGCTTAAATGCCAAATTCATGAATAAATAAAAAAAAAATTAAACCTTAAGTCTTTGTAACTTCTAACGACCTATCAAGAGGTAATAATTCTACATCTAACACCACCATAATGTTTCGAGTTCAAATTTTCATACCGAATTAAAAAAAAAAAAAAAGGTGGGTGGGGTTTTGCATACACAAAATTCGTATTTTACCATACGGTTAAATCAAGAAGTCCACGTTTCGCATGCTCGTATAAAGAAGAAAAATAATTTTGAACTCAACAAAGATACCATCTATCACAATTGAGTGGGTCCTATCAATGGGACTCATCCAAATGTGAGTGACAGGGTAGTGGCCTGTTGGGTTAAATACCATTGCTCCGTAGAAATGGGTGAATCTAATAATTATAAAAGAAAACACCCGCAAAAGCTTAAATCATTTTAGGTCAAATTGCGACCAGAATACATAAACATGAGCACATTTTTTGCACTGACAGGCAGGCAAGTGCCAAAGGGCCCACAACACTGCTCAATGCTTATCCTTTCATTAAGAAAAAAAGCCGTCGCCCCAAGCTCTTTACCAAAAAGGCACATCTCTCCGATCGGAAAGCAAGCGTCAGTTCAAAGAGTAAAAAGTAATAATTTAAAACTAAAAATATAATTATTTTAAGTTAGATTGATTAATTGAAAAGATTTAGATAGGATATATATATGCTAAATTTGACTGAACATTTAATGTAATATACACAAAAAAAAGAAATATAACTAAAAAATCCTGACATAGACAAAAAAAACAAAAGCAGACATAGACAAGATATACAAATGTACGGCATGATATGGTTCATCGGAAAAAGAATCCGTCTTGCAAGGCGCATGCAATATTGAATATTGATTTTATCGAATCTCCAAAACTAGGCGTTGACTCATGTAAAAAACGTTGACCACAGTAAAAAAAAATTCTGATATAAATCGATTGTGTTGTGCTAGTGCGGTCAAAATATCCAACCGCGTGCAACAACTTAAAAAAAAAAAAAAAGAAAAGAAAGAAAGTCTCCTAAACAGAACTATTTTAGAAAGGTCACGATTTTTGTTTTCTTGCTGAATAAAATGTCAAAGTTTATTTATATCTCAAAACATTGGAGACATTAGATAAGAAAAATGTAACTCCCACCAGGTGGGGACCACCTTGGGAGATATCGCACTGCTCTCAGTATAAATATACAAGAAATCTAGCTAACATCAATTGTGCTTCTGTGGCTTCAAAGGCGGAGATAAAAAATGGCTCAAGCTGCTTCGTCCCTGTTTCTTCTAATCATCTTCAGCTTTCGTAGCCAACTTCAGGTTCATGCATTTTCCACGCAATCTGATCATGGTACGAAAATTTTTTAACAAATTTTACATTCATTTCTAATACATATATTTAATACAGAGTTTAGCGTATTAGTTTAAATCAATTAGTTTTAACCAAAAATAATATAAAACACTTACATACTTTAACCTAAAAAAAAAATAGCTACATTATAAAATTTACATATACTGTAGTGTTTGATCTAATGTGCCAAACACCCTATAAAACTTTCAAAACCCGCTTATTGCCATGAAAAAAATGAAGTATTGAATAGATCAGTGCAGTGCCATCTCCGTCACTCCAACTGGGAAAAAAAATCTTTTAAAAATTTATTGTTGCATAGTAATGATCTTAAAAGTTGACATGCAAACAAGGGTGAAATTGCTAATATTAAGTGTATTATTATTATTATTTTGGTTTCAGACTTTAATTACATGAAATCTGTACTCAACGCAACTGACATGCCATGGGAGGAAGAGTACGACTACATAGTGATTGGAGGTGGCACAGCCGGTTGCCCATTAGCTGCGACTCTATCGGAACAACACTCCGTACTTGTCCTCGAAAGAGGCGGCCCTCCGGAAAAATACCCAAACGTCTTGCACGTAGCCGGGTTTTTTGCCAACCTCATGCAAGAAGACGACGGCCAAACAGTGGCACAGAGGTTCACCTCCGAAGACGGCGTTGCAAACGTTAGAGGCAGAGTTCTCGGAGGCACCAGCATGATCAATGCCGGTGTCTATTCCCGAGCCGACGACGAGTTCCTTTTGAATTCGGGCGTCGAATGGGACATGGACTCGGTCGAGGAGGCGTACCGGTGGATCGAAGAGAGTGTTGTGTTCCGGCCGAATTTGGCAGTTTGGCAGTCTGTCGTGAAAGAGGCTCTAGTGGAAGCTGGGGTTGGTCCGGACAATGGGTTCAGTGTTGATCATAAGGTTGGAACCAAAGTTGCGGGTTCGACCTTTGATGGAGTGGGGAACAGACATGGAGCTGTGGAGCTGCTCAATAGAGGAGATCTGAGAAACTTGCGCGTTGCTGTTCATGCAACTGTGGACAGAATCATCTTTTCAAAACAAGGATCAAGTATGTTGAAATCATATTTTACTTTTTATAAGGCTTCGTTTCTTATTAATTATTTCATGATAAGATTTTCTTTAAATAAAATGACGTACCTGATTATTATGCATTTGTGGGGACCAAACCGTGAACACTATGATATTGGCAAAGTCAACGAAAGACAAATATCATTGCCAATACAACTAGAAAAAAAAGTAGAAGACCAACTATATTTGTAGAATTTTTTTTATTTTTTTGATTATTTTTAACAAATTTATGTCTTAAAAAATCACATATAGGCACAATTCTTAAATTGTTTTTTTTTTTATTTGTTTAATAATAGTTTGGGCTGTCAACAATTTGCTAATGCATCATGATGACATATGTCTTCCTTCAGCACTTAAAAAATTAAAAGATTTTTTTTCCATATTTGTATTATTAAGCAACTTGATTACTATTATTAATATTTGTTTAAGAATATAGTTCAAATCAACGTATCAAATCTAAAATACTATAGCACTTTAAATTTACTATAAGAAAATATAATAACAAAATTAGTTAGAGTTAGTTTTTTTTTAATTAATTCAAACTAGGTTCTCAAACTAATTTTAAGTTTTTTTTATTCGTTTTTGAAATTTGCAGGACCTTCTGCAGTTGGAGTCATCTACACGGATTCAAACAAGAAGTCTCACCAAGCACACATACGCCACAAAGGAGAGATTATTCTTAGTGCCGGCGCAATTGGAAGCCCTCAACTTCTTCTACTTAGTGGAGTTGGCTCAGAGTCCTACCTTTCCTCACTAAATATTCCTGTAATCCATTCCCAACCAAACGTTGGAAAATTCATGGCTGATAATCCTCGTAACAACATCAATCTCGTAATTCCATTCCCATTCGACCCATCTCCTGCCCAAGTTGTGGGAATCACAAGTGACTATTTCATAGAGACTCTCTCGTATAGCTTGCCATTCTATCCAAGTCCATTACCCTTTAGCATTTTTCCCAGCTCGGCTCACTCAAATTTGAGCATCGCAACCATTGCCGAGAAAATTGTTGGACCATTGTCGCATGGCTCACTACGGCTGGCTTCTCCGAATGATGTAAAAGCCGCCCCACACATCAAATTCAACTACTTTTCTGATCCTCTTGACCTTTCTCGATGCGTCAGTGCCATGAGAAAGATGGGCAATTTGTTGGACACAAGCCCCATGGATCGGTTTAAGTACAAGGATTACAATGGTGAAAAGAGTTTCATGATCTTGGGGCCGAGTCTACCATCGAATTGGTCTGATGATTTGTTGATGGAGGCCTATTGTCGGAGCACGGTCACAACCTTTTGGCATTACCATGGCGGGTGTCTTGTGGGGAAGGTGGTTGATGGCCATTTTCGTGTAATGGGGGTCAATTCACTTCGTGTTGTGGATGGTTCAACTTTCAGCATCTCGCCAGGGACCAATCCTCAAGCCACTCTAATGATGTTAGGCCGGTAAGTTATTTATTATGATTAATTGTGTTTTACAATTAAATTTCCAGTGATGTAAGTTTTTTCTTTCCTAATTACTTGTCCAATCGTTTAGGTTCATTAACTTTTTTTAATTCTTTTAGGTTAATTAACTTCTTCTTTGATATGAGCAGGTACATGGGGCTTAAGATGCTGAAAGAAGGAAGCAAGGACCAATTTAAAGATCTTACGTTGCAAAATTCTTCCATTTTATAGGCTATAGAACCCATTAAAATTAGTCAAAGTTATGAGATCCTATTTACCAAAAAGATTCTAAACCTTTTATTTTTTCCCTAAAAAAATCTCTTCCTTTTTTTATCCTTTTTTTTCTATTGAATAAAGCACCAATTTATTTTCATCTTTTGTGTTGGCTTTTATCCTATGGATAAACAAATAAAAAAAATCTAATAGTACTGTTGTGTTACTCTCACTTTTGGAGAATCCGGCATGTCTTATTGTCTTTTCTATTTTATATTAGTTCGATACTCATTTCTATTTTTTCTCTTAAAAATAAATCATTAGACATAAATTCTAAATATTTTAAATTCTGAATTTTTTTATTGTTATTTATTTAATTTTGATAAATTTTGGTAATCATTTGTGAAGAGTTTCTATAAATGAATTATGGAATATTTTGAACCTTGCTGCAAGATAAAACGATGATAGTTGCATGAAATTTATCAATATTTAACATGCATTAGCCAAAATGGCATAGAAAGTCTCTAGAAGGCTGGAAAGAGAATCAAAATCTTCAATTTGATAATTAAAAGTTAACTTCTAATGTACAATATGCTGGAATTTTTAATTTTTGGACAAAAATAACCCTATCTGGATGTGGCCCATAATTACAATTAATTGAAGAGCAATTATGACATTTTTTAAACTGCTTTGCAACTACCCATGGTTTGTACATTTAAAAGATAAAACTCTGTGATGGACAGAGTAATTTTTATAGATTGCAAAATTTTCTTTGGTCCCCTAAACCTATAATCTCACTTCAAAAAATACACTATCAATTAGAGATTATTGAGGTTTGGAAAAGCAGTCAAATTCAAAACAAAGAAATATACATATATCCTTCAATAGACTGCAATGGTTGGAGGTAAGCAATTTTTCACATTTTCGCATTTGATCTAAATGCTATTTGGATATTAAGCGTGTTTAGATCGTTCAGTTCCCCTTACATTTGGCATCAGAGCCAGTTTAAAACCTCTGCCTTGCATTTTTGGTAGTATGAAAAATATATAGTTTATGTGTAATTTTTTATGATTTGGGTTTTTTGTTTGAGGGCGTTTTAATGAAAATTGAGATTAGAAATCATTAAGTTATCAAATTTCTAAGTTTTCTACAATTTAAAACATCAAAAACGGTGTTCGGATGGTGAAAAATGAACTAGGTTTGCAAGTGAGTCAAAACCGGGTCAAATTGACCCAACTAAGGTTGAAGATGAAGTTTCCTGAGCAGAAAAAAGACAGGTCGTTTTGACCCAGCCACAGCCGAGTGAAAAACGATGTCATTTTGGGTATTTTGTTCACAGCCCGCAAGCAAAATGACATGTCGTTTTGGCAGGCCCAGTTATGAAATGACATGTCGTTTGCAGCATGGCGAATCGATTTCCAGGCTTTGAACCCGAAAATTAAAAAAAAAAAACTGAAGTTTGATTTTATGAGCTTGGATTTGTTTGGCTGCCATATATGTTGTCTTAAGCTTTATTTTTGTTTTATTATTTACGAATTTTCCTTTTGGTTATTTATTGACAATTCATATGTATCATTTTATTAAATGTATTTGTCATGTAATTATTTATGATCTTCATGTGTGTGAATTATTTATTTGTCTTATTATTTATGTGTATAATATATATTGTTTAATTATGCATGCAAAATTGTGTTAAATAATTCTAGTGCATGAAATTAATTTAAGTGTTCACATTGCTCATATTTTGTGTAATTATATGAGCTTAGTCGTGAATTAAATTGAATGTTGAGTGATCTATATAATTTTGAATAATTAAGGAGTAGCCACAGTATCTTTAATTAGACAAAATTATATATTAAGTGGTTAGGATCACATTATAACATTAATTGTGATTAATCATATTGAATATGATAGATTTTATCCCACAAGAATTTCTGTTATATTTGTATGATTAATTAGGATGAAATATCAAATTATATTTCTTAATTTACCCACAGGAATTAAGAAAAGGAACATAATTTGATAGTTTTACCATGAGTTTATACATGGATCTAATTGAATTAAAACTTTAGCCCACAGGCAGGTTTTATGTCATTAGATTCATGGTTTAGAACATGATTTACATTGGTAAAGTATGATATGTATATTTGTTAGCCTCAATTTTGATTAAAAGCATGCATGTTTAATTTTATGCAGTTCTGCAACTTGCGAATTTTGCTGATATGAAATGTGATGTTCCCAAACTAGTGGGTGATAACTATAAAGTCTGGAAGGAGAGAATCCTCCTTCATTTGGGGTGCATGGATATTGGAAAGACGAGCTAATAATTACTTCAACTAGCACTCCAGATGAGCTTGCTCTTTATGAATGTTGGGAACGGTTGAACCGCCTAAGTGTGATGTTCATAAAGATCAAGATTTCAGCTAGTATTCATGGCTCGATTGAGGAGCACAGCAATGTCAGGCATTATTGAACGCTATAGATGAACAATTTGAGTCTTCAGATAAGGCACTTGCCAGCACCTTGATCTTAAAGTTTACATCCGCAAGGCTCACTGGAGTAAGAGGTGGGCGTGAGCACATCATGAAGTTAAGAGATATTGCGGCTCAACTAAAGACACTTAAGGTTAAGATGTCTAAGGCCTTCCTTGTGCACTATATTTTGACCACTCTTCCATTAGCATATGGACCTTTCAAAATTTCCTACTAAAGGTGAACGACAGGCGGTTTGGCAGTTTTTGGGCTGGTGCGGGTCATTTTTTTGGATGGCGGGTTGGTGATTAACCAACCCATAGACCGCCCATGGAATAGCGGGCAATTTCGATTTAGGTAAGGGTTGGTGTGGGCAGGTTGAGGCAATTTGAGTCTATACTATAGCCCAATATAATTTTTTGGGCTTTAAAAAAGAGTTAAGAAAATTTGTAGAAAATATAAGATGATAATATATGAAGCATTCTCAAAACAACCAAGTTTGACGCCTAAAGACTATGACCATATTCACAACAGAGGGGAAGCACTATGCGTGCCACTGCCACTGAACTAATTACTCAGAACTGGGAGTGGGAAGAAGAAAAGAAAAGGGAAAACTTTGGGGTTGGCTAGCTGCAATTAGAACTTTGGGGGAACTCTAAGGACTTGGAGTCGATGTTAGGGTAAGGGGACGGAGGGCAAAAGGAAATTAGATTAAGGAATTAGCTTTTTTTTTTTAGAAATTTAGGTGAGCGGGTTGGTTTGAACCCTCCCTTAAAATTTTAAAACCGAACCCGCCTGCCAACATATACAGGCGGGCAGGTTGCTGACGTGGACCCTTTTTTTTTGGGCAGGGTGGGGCGGGGGCGGGGGCGGGGGCGGGCGTAGGTGCAGGCGGTCGACGGGTACTAGGCGGTTTTTGTGCAGCCCTATTTCCTACAACACCCATAAAGAAAAATGGTCAATTAATGAACTGACGACCATGTGTGTTCAGGAAGAGGGTAGACTGATAATGGAATTGGGTGAGAGTGCTTTAAATGTAACACATGGAAAGGACAGAGAGCAAGCCAAATCAAAAGGGAAAGGTAAAATACCACCCCAAGGAGGAATCAAGAAGGAACCTAAGGAATCCAGGTGCTTCTTCTGTAAGAAGAAGGGGCATATGAAGAATGATTGCTCAAAGTTCCAAAAATGGCTTGAAAAGAAAGATAAACCAATCTCAATTGTTTGTTATAAATCTAATATGATTGATATGGCTTATAACACCTGGTGGATTAATTCTGGATCTACAATCCATGTTCGAATACTGTGCAGGGTATGTGAAACCTAAGGAAACCAACGCAAGGTGAGAAAGGCATCTATTCTAGAAACAAGATGCGATGACATGTGGAAGCTGTTGGGGCATGCACCTTAGTTTTAAGTAGTGATTTCAATTTACATTTGGAAAGGACATTTTATGTACCAAATTTCTCAAGAAGTTTGCTTTCTGTTTCGAGACTTGTACCATTAGGTTTTTCTTTTAATTTTTATGAAATAGCTTTCAGATTGTTTTATAAATCAAATCTTGTTGGAAAGGATACTTTGTCCAATGGTCTTTTCTCTATTGATTTGCAAAAGAATACTATGCATGTTCACGCTGGCATAAAGTGATGTGTTATAAATGAGGATTCCTCTATATTGTAGCACCGAAGATTAGGACATATCTCCATAGAGAGGATTAAGAGATTGGTAAATGAAGGAGTACTCAATACTCTAGATTTTACTAATTTTAATACTTGTGTGGACTGCATTAAGGGAAAGCAGACCAACAAATCCAAGCAAGATGCAAAAAGGAGTATGACCATGATGGAAATCATACATTCAGATATTTGTAGTCTAGATATGGACTCACATGGTCCAAAATACTTCATCTCTTTCATAGATGATTACTCACGATACATGTATCTCTTCTTGCTTCACACAAAGGACGAAGCATTGGACACCTTTAAGGTTTTCAAGGCTAAAGTAGAGAAACAATGCAGAAAACAAATTAAGATTATAAAGACAGATAGAGGTGGAGAATATTACGATAGATACACTAAGAATGGATAGGCGGTTGGTCCATTTGCGAAGTTTCTTCAAGAGCATGGGATAGTTTCCCAATACAGCATACCTGGGTCCTCGAATCAGAATGGTATGGCAGAAAGAAGAAACTGAACACTCATGGACATGGTGCGGAGTATGTAGAGTAACTCCAATCTTTTGAAGTCCTTGTAGACTGAAGCTCTTAAAATGGCAACATATATGTTGAACCGAGTTCTAACCAAGGCTGTCCCATAGACACCATTTGAATTGTGGAAAGTTTGGAAACCAAGTTTACGACATAGACGCATTTAGGGATGCCCGTCTAAGGTGAGAGTTTACAACCCAGAAGAAAAGAAACTGGACCCAAGGACTATTAGCCAGTATTTTATTGGATATGCTGAAAGATCCAGGGGGTTATAGATTCTATTGTCCTTCTTATAGCACTAGGATTGTAGAATCAAGAAATGTAAAATTTATTGAGAATGACTTAATCAGTAGGAGGGATCGATCCCAGCACGTCGTCCCTGAAAGGGATCATTTTGAAGATCAACCATCCTGCTCAAGTAATAGATTGACCATTATTCACAACACCCCTCAAGTTCAAACGGGTGTTGTGCGACCAATCATTGAAATTCCATGGGCTGCTAATAACAATCCGATAAATCAAGTTATTCAAGAATTGCTAGAAATGGTTGACTAGCCAGTTGATCAACAAGTTCCTTAGGAAGATGTTGGTACAACATTAAGGAGATCTACTAGAATGAGGAAATTAGCAATACCTAGTGATTATATTGTGTATCTATAAGAATCAGACTACAACATTGGAGCCGAAAATGATCTTGAAACATTTTCACAAGCCATGAGTTGTGCAAAATCAAAACTCTAGTATAATGCCATGAAAGATGAGATGTATTCTATGGCCTCTAACGGAGTCTGGGATCTTGTCAAGTTGCCTGATGGTGTAAGAGCCATTAGATGTAAACGAGTTTTTAAGACCAAGAAAGACTCATTAGGCAACATTGAAAGATATAAGGCAAGACTCATTGCTAAAGGATTTACTCAAAGAGAAGGGATTGATTACAAGGAGACCTTTTCTCCTGTGTCTAAAAAAGATTCATTCCGCATTATTATGGCATTAGTTGCACATTTTGTCTTGGAATTGCAACAAATGGATGTGAAAATGGCCTTTTTCAATGGAGAACTAGAGGAAGATGTTTACATGAAACAACCAGAAGGATTTACCTTTAATGATGGTGAGCATTTGGTGTACAAGCTTAAGAAATCCATATATGGGTTGAAACAAACCTCTCATTAGTGGTATTTGAAATTTCATGATGTTATCTCTTCATTTAGATTTGTGGAGAACATTATGGATCAATGTATATACCAGAAGGTCGGTGGGAGTAAGATATGTTTCCTTATCCTATATGTGGATGACATTTTACTTGCAACCAATGATAAGGGTTTGCTATATGAGGTGAAACAATTTCTCTGAAAATTTTGACATGAAGGATATGGGTGATGCGTCTTATGTCATTGGCTTTAAGATATATAGAGACATAATTAGAGGTATTTTGGGTCTGTCTCAAGAGACCCATATCAATAAAGTTTTAGACAGATTTCGGATGAAAGATTGTTCACCAAGTATAGCTCCCATTGTCAAGGGTGATAAGTTAAATTTGGACCAATGCCCGAAGAATGATCTTGAGAGAGAACAAATGCGAAACATTCCATGTGCTTCTGTTGTTGGAAGCTTGATGTATGCTCAAGTCTGCATAAGACCTGACATTGCATTTGCTGTTAGGATGTTGGAAAGATATCAGAGTAATCCAGGTCTAGACCACTGGAAAGCTGCAATGAAGGTGATGAGGTACCTTCAAGGGACCAAAGACTACATGCTTACGTACAGACGAACTGAGAATCTAGAAGTGATTGGATATTCTGACTCTAATCATGTTGGATGCCTTGACACTAAAAGGTCAACATCAAGATATGTCTTCCTTTTAGCTAAAGGGACTGTTTCATGGAGCAGTACAAAGCAAACTTTGATCACCACTTCTACCATAGAGTCTGAGTTCGTATCTTGTTTTGAGGCTACCTCGCATGGTGTATGGAAAAAGAGTTTTATTTCTGGACTTAGAATTATGGATTCGATTTCTAGACCATTAAGGATATATTATGACAATTCAGCTGCGGTTTTTTTGGCTAAGAACAACAAAAGTGGTAGTCAAAGCAAACACATTGACATCAAGTATTTAGCCATAAGAGAACGTGTTAAAGAGAAAACAATGGTCATTGAACACATTAGCACTAACTTGATGATTAAAGATCCTTTGACAAAAGGCATGCCACCATTGAAATTCAAAGATCATGTAGAGAAAATTGGACTTGGTTCCCTTATGTGATTTTCTTTCATTGTAAGAACGAATATTGATTTTTAATGAAAGTCTAGTTGTGATGTTTTCTCATATTTAGTTTTTCTTGTGTACACATTCATCTATTTTGAAAAACAGTATTAATGATTGAACCTAGAATAAATATAAGGTTTATTTATTAAGTAACATGGGCTAGATTTGAGAGACATAATGCATTATGATATATGGAAGATAATACTCATAATTTAGAGGACCTATCGTTATGATTCATGTATTTTGTTTCTTATTGGTATGAATGATGGAATATATGGGCTAAGTGGGAGAATGTTGGAATTTTTAATTTTTGGACAAAAATAACCCTATCTGGATGTGGCCCATAATTCCAATTAATTTAAGAGCAGTTATGACATTTTTTAAACCGCCCATGGTTTGTACGTTTAAAAGATAAAACTTTGTGATGGACATAGTAATTTTTACAGACTGTAAAATTTTCTTAGGTCCCCTAAACCTATAATCTCACTTTAAAAAATACACCATCGATTACAGATTATTGAAGTTTGGAAAAGCACTCAAATTTAGAACAAAGAATATACATACATCCTTCAATAGATTGCAATGGCTGGAGGTAAGCAATTTTTCACGTTTCCGCATTTGATTTAAATGCTATTTGGATATTGAAGCATGTTTAGATCGTTCAATTCCTCTTACAAAATACATTTCTAAATTAAGCAAAGAAAATGCTTATTACTTGAAACGATGAAATTTCTCATTTAAGTTGATAGAGAATTGCTCAAAACTGTCTCACGGAGGAAAAATGGGGGAAAAGTTTTTCAAACGGTGACATGAGCAATGACCAATGCTATATACATGTACGTTTCATAACTTTAATCACGAGAGCTAAAGCAACAAGTGCATCATTCATTAAAAATTCAAGTATCACATCTACTTAATTATTTTCAGTAAAAAGTGACACTATAACGTGTCTTTGATAGTTGGCCATTAACAAAGACATGCAAGGCATGGCCTGTTGTGACAATAATGAGAAGAGGATAATGTCCGGTTTTCAAAAATCCTTCAATATTAAAAGCTTAGAACCAATTGTGATACTTCATACAAGTTAACGCGAACAAAAGAAGTGAAATAATCATAATAATAATAATAAAGAATACGATGGCAATTTGGCTTTTTTTTCTTTTGAAAATGCATGCATTTCAAGACTAACTTTATCAAAATGGAGGAAAAAAATAAAGATATGTTCATATTTAGCCAATATTCACTCTTTCAAGTACCAATACCATAAATAGTCAATTGCACTGATGTAGCTGCGTCAGCACTCTTAGAAGAAGCAGTTGCTTCATTGTATGACTGCCAGGAGAAACCTTTATAGACAAAGGTCATCCACATCCCTAAGCCTTTGAGCACCAAGTTGTATATAAATTACAATCTCATGTTAACATTTATCTCATAGAATCCAAGCAGAGGTTCTGAGCTTTAAATTCAAATATATATATATATATGTGTGTGTGTGTGTGTGTGCGTGTGTGTTGTGTGTGTGTGTGTCTTTAACTATAAAGGCCTTGTAAGAAACCAATATTCTCATCAAGACAACACAAGGAAAGGTCATCTCCTTGCCGATGTAGTGTTGTAAGCCCCAGTTTTGCAGTCAGGAGAATTTTGTTGAGCTAAGACGGCGGGTTATGTTGCCTATTTCCGAAGGTTAGTTTTAGTTTTATAAATCATATAATTAGTGTTGTTGTTTGTAAAGGAAGCAGTACAAGCACCGTTATAGGACCTAAAGACATGAGCCTAGAGATAAAATAGCGGTGATATTGAGAACAAGTAATAAAGCATATTAAGAGAAAGATGGTCATAAATGTTCCGCTGAAACTGCCAAAAATGAAAGTTTGGAAACGATCTTCGAGAGGTCTTCTAGAGGGAGAGAGACAAAGAGCCGAGTAATAGTTAGCTAGAGAGAGAGGTTTGTGGCCGGCGGACCATAGCTCCACTGCCGACCAGAGAACAGATCCAAGGAGAGAAGCACCCTGGCCATTTGCGACAGCTGTGGGACATGCAAACTCACCCAGATTCAATATGGGTTGGCTAAGAAAAGAGGGGGCTCAAGATGGAGCTGTCGTGGTTTGGGCGGGCCTGATTGTCACCCGACATTGATGGACCTAACTGCAGGCGATGTAGGGTTCATGCCACCAAGTGAGGGTGGGCTACGGCAAGTTTGGCTCTACGGTGGGGAGGGCCAAGGAGGGTACTATGGGGAAGGAAGAAAAGGAGCTATGGGGCTTTCTGATGGGCAAGTGACTTGGACTGGGAGATTGAGGCTTCAGGTTGGAAGATGTCGAGGGTACTCGGGTTCGGGAATCACGGTGAAAACGGAGTCTTGATATTGTGTTTTTGTGTCGTATGTGTTTTCTGGTTCACTACAATAAGACCGACGACATCCTTGTCGATCAATAATAACTTATATTCAGTGTTTTGCTAGTGTATTATTGTAATAAATGAGGTCATGCTCATGCCTCTTAAGTGTCTGTATGTTTTGTCCGAATTAGTTCGGGTCGGAGTTTTTGTTTTTCTATATTTGGGTCTAGGAGTGGTCAATGTTAGCCTTAGTGCTAGTGAGCGTTGCCCCCTGGTCCATTGGGAAGATTCATCAATTGTAGGGGATGGTGGACTAAGAGCCACAATGTCTTGGCCTTCGATCGATTAGGAGAACCCATCGAACAGGAAAGTTAGGCTAAAAAGAGCACCTGTGCTTGTTTTTAGTACGCCGATGTACTTTTTCATTTATGGGTTTCCAGCGCATGTCTGTCTCTTTGAGTGTTATCTGAATTTACTGATGACTCTGTTGTCAAAGGGGAGGTTCTACTCATGTACTATGGGGTCTTTCATTGGTTCCTTGCTTTGTATTACTTTTAGTAATTGAGTGCATTGAATTAGCCGTTATTAAAAAATGTTCTCCCCAAGCTAACCAATAAATCTCACCTTTTGATAATTTCAAAATTTTGTCACCGTGGGATTTGCCAACTTGATGGCACTATGCAAATCTCTAAGATATCCTCATTTTGGTCCCCTAGTCCCAGCAGGGAACAGGCAATTCCAATGAGATCGGCAAGAAAATATCTTATGTTTGAACGTGTTAATGTTCAAAAAAATCCCTAAAATTAGGTGCATCAAAGACATAAGTATAGTATATTTTCTCCAATTTGGTCTTGGGTGTGTACTGGAGAAAAAAGAAAAAAAAAAAAAAAAACAACACATTTAAATGTGTTAAGGATCACAAGACAGGCAAAAAACTACTATATACAGCCTAATCTAAGACTGATGACACTATTTTCGCATACAACATTCATCCCATGGAGCGTCCTAAATGTAGTCAGTTGTAATAAAGGGTTCACAAATTGCACCGGCAAAATTTATATCACCATGATACTGGTACAAAAGCAGGAGTAAAAAAATGGTAAAAATACTTTAGGTGAAAAGGACAGAAGTAAAAATGAAAAAAATTTGCCAAAGAATAAAAGACTATCATTTTCAACCTTTTAGGATTAAAACCTGATTACTATAAAACTGTAGGTCAAGTCTAACATGTAATGTACTTTTTTGAGTGGCACCTGTCACTTTGTCAATAACGAAGTTGTAACCCTATCGGGTTAAATAAGATTGCTTGGAATACAATGGTTATATTGGCTGGCCATGCAATAGTTAAAGAAAGCACCAATATCTTCTATAAACCTTGCAACTGCAAATGCCTTGGAACTGCTCGTTGAACTGTGTACCTATGAGACACTTAAAAAAAAAAAAAAAATTGTGCTTGCAAGTCATGGTCATGCGGCCAACTTGTGTGCCTTACCAATCAATCCACGCTTCTGTGCACAGTTGGGTTTGGAGACTTGGTTTGCTTTATAGTTTTTTCAGTAGAAAATATTGCAGGCATCAATGTATCACACAATCAATTATGATGAAATTTAAAGAAAAGATATGATGTAACTGTGTTCTTTTGCGCATAACTATTTTACTAGAAAAACATAATTTGTTGAAACATAGTACTTAAAAAAGTAAGCCTTTTTCTTTCTATTTTTTTTTTTTCGATTAGAAATTACTAAACAAGTGTTTATTTTCTAAAACTTTCTCTAGTTCGATACCTCTCCTCAATTTTGTCAGATGAAAAATAAATTCACAAGAAATAAAAAAAGGAGACAACTTAGTAAGATTTTGAATAATCATATGGAAAGGGGAACCAAGCAATTGGCACTACAAGAAAAATTACATTTAACGATATATTATTTACGACATGTAGTTTTTGAATGTCGTTGAAAAGTACATACAACGATATCTTCAACAACGATGTCATTAACAACATGTGAAACAATAATTAACGACATCTATATAGATGTCGTATTAAATGTCTCCTTTTAACGACAATAGTTTAGTGTCGTTAAATTATTTAACGACAAGTAGGAGATGTCGTCAAAGCTTTGGAGATTCCACAACACCCCTTATAGACGACATCAATCTCCTACTTGTCGTTAAATAATTTAATGACATTAAACTATTGTCATTAAAAGGAGACCTTTAATACGACATCTATATAGTGTCGTTAATTACATCGTTGTTGAAGATGTCGTTGTATGTACTTTTCAACGACATTCAAAAATTACATGTTATAAATAATATGTCGTTAAATATAGTTTTTCTTGTAGTGTGGCAGGCAGCCTGTGATCGTTTGAGCTGAGAATGAACAACTGAAATACCAACTAAGCAAACAATGATGAGAAGGTCTCAAAGCCCTTCTAAAAAACAAGACATTAAACAGAAAATGAGAGAGGTTTGTCAGAAAATGTTAACAGGTGAAACTCGTTTAACAAAAATACCCATAACATCGAATCAATTTTCATCTCTTTTTCTCCCTTAAGGCAAATTCTGCCACAATCATTCTAGAGTACCCTATTCTTCCTTTTGCTTTAAATCTCTCAAAACCCCAATCTCTCCATGTGCCTCTAAACACTGCCTCAGTAGGCTTCTTTAGTGCGAGTGAAGGTTTTTGTGAAGACCGTTGTCGCTCTTGCTTCTTCAAACCCTTAAGCTTTTCTCAATCCAACCTCAGCTCTTTATTTTCATGTAATTTATGCAATTTTTGAGTCTGGAAAGTCGTGTTTATATTTGTTGATATTATTTGAGGGCCCTTAAACATGTTTTGGGTTCCAGGTTGTTTATTGGAGTTTTTTCCTACCGCATACCTATTAATGTGATGTTTGGAAGGGTAGGGGAAACCATTAGTTAAAACCATTTTTACTGTAGCATGTAAAAGCTTTACACTATAGCAATTTTTTTTTTATTGTTACTGTAGCATGTGTAGCATGTGAGAGCTTTACACTGTTTATAACTGAGTTTGTGGTAGAAACCGTGGTTCTCACCACTCAACCAAGCAGCCGGTAAACTTTCGATTGTAGTATGAACTTGGTTGCCGAGTTCATACGTAAGATTTAACCCCTAAATGGAGTTATCTAATTTCCATAGGTAGAGGCTTCTTGGCTATCAAGCCTTAAATTTGTCTACTTTTTTGGTTCCTTGTTGCATAGAGAAAATGACTAAGGACAAACATAGTGGCCAAGAAGCCAGCGGGGCTATTATAGTGCGTTCTGAACCTGCTAACTCACCAAGTATGTCTGATAGCTTTGTAATTCCCAACTTGGAAGAGAATGTTACATAGGAAGCAAGACTTAAGGCCCACAGTCGTAGACGTCTTAGGAATGCTACCCTAACTCCACTTGAGTTCGAGGACATGATGAAAGGAGCTACTGGATAGTGATTTTGACAAGACTGACTAAGTGAACAACCTTTTAAAGGGGATTCCCATCAATCTTAAGGATGAAATAACCATTCCATAGACTAACCCCTAGGCGGAGGGTTCATATCCCCTTACCTCTGGTGACAAGTATATGGAGGACCCAGTTGCTGCAGGATTCCAATCCAAGGCGCGCCATGGGATTGTCTCCAAGAAGTTTCAAGAATCATTCTTCTCCTCTGGCCTCAGGTATATAATGCCATGATCCAAAGATAGAGCATCTGATCCACCCAAGGCCACCATTGTTGTATATATGAATATGCTCTCATGTGGTGTCTTTCTCCCCTATCCACCATTTCACAAGAAGATCTTTAATGAATTTGGAATTACACTTCCTCAGGTCAACCGCAGTGGCTGGCGAATCCTGTCGAGGTCTTATATTCTTTGGAGAGTCCACCTGAAGGCGCAGCAGACCGTCCATGAACTTTTGTATATGATCATGTCTAAGGCAGTACTCAATCAGCCCGACTTTTACTACCTCGGCTCTTGACCAAAATTGGGAGAACTTATTATGGTCCTTCGCAGTTCTACCCATGGTTGGAAGGAGTCCTTCATTTTTTTGAAGGGCTCTTTAGATAAACATTTTTCTGAGAAGGGGTGCTTCTATTCTTGTTCGCCGCTACATCTCCTCCTGTGGTCGGTGCTCTACCTACTACTTCCACTTATTATCATCTTCCTTGTTAGCCTTGGTTGCATTCACTCTAAATATTCTTTTTTCTGGTGCAGCCATCACACGTCCTCAGCCGAGTCTAAACGAGGATGAACTTGCGTGTGTAGAAGCTGCGTTCAAAGTCCCATAGCAGTTTAGATCGTATACCTCTTTGGCAACAGGATATAACCTTCTTGCAGCTGGGCTAAGTAATTTAGCTTTGCCTTTGTCCACAGTAACTGAGACTCTAGAAGGCGGTGATCAGGTAGCTCCGTCTAAGCCATCTCAGGTTGTGAACCTTAACAGTGAAGAAGAGGAAGAAGAAGGTTTATTGCCATCCTTACTCTATTTCAACACTTGCAATAAAGTAAAGTGTAAAAGACTTACTTGATTTATTCTTTTCGGTGACAAACATGGTGTTGAAGTTTATGGGTTTGAAAAGAGAGGGACCGAGGTGGAGCAGAGCAAGGAGCAAAAGGCCGAAACTTCATGGTCAAAGAAACTCCCTACCTTTGGTCAGCCCAAGGGGGATTCTTCTTCGAAGAGTAGCTAGTGCGGTACCCGTTCACCATCTTTACCTCCAACCCCGACCTCAACAGCCCAAAGGTCCATTAAAAGGAAGCAGGTGCAACAAGTATATATTGCCCTTTCAGACGACTTGCCGGCCTCAATTTCCTGCTATCCTTCTTGGATGAGCACGGTGATGGAGACCATTCGGGAGAACTACAATGAGAGCGAGTGGGTAGATATCCAAGGAAAGCCATAACTGGAGCGGCACAAGTTCTTGGTCGACTTAAACAAAAGGGCATGTGTCCACTTATTCAGTGTTCATTCTTCCTTAAGTTCTGGTATTAATTCTTATTTTAGTCTTTCTAGGCCCTCATTGCCTCCCTGACGAGTTATGAGCTCCACACGCGCTAGAAGAATTGGAGCTTCTGCTGTTGACAAAAGTGGGCTTGTCGTTGCTAATAAATCTTATTGTAACTAAAAGTTTTTTTAGTGACAATGCATGTTGTCGCTAAGTTTTGTGACAACATACCGTTATATTTCGAGATCATGACTCTAGATTGATGACATCATCAAAAATTTTTAACAATGAAATTTTTGAAAATATCATTGCTAATTTTTTTTAAAATTTTTGAAATTTTTAAAATTTAAAGGGGATTTAGTGACAAGAAGTTGTCACAATAAAACTTGTGCATAAGTATTAGTACACTAATAATCTTTCTATGTTCCTAAATCCAAAACATATACATTCAATTGCAATTAATTTTTTTGTTTTGATTTTTCTAAATTAAATTTTTTTATTACAAAATATTTATAAATTTTGTAAATTTCAATAATAATTGAAATACAAATAAGTAATAATTAAATAATTAATGCGTTAATATAATAAAAATCCTTTAATTCTTACCAAGTAACATAACACAAAATATGACATACGCTTTATAAAATAGAATATAACAAAGTACATTGTCTAATAACATGGAAAAAAAATAAAATTGGCACAAGTCCTGTATTATGCAAAATGTCTAATCACCTAAGTTTTTATTTTATTCATCTTCTTTTTCAACATGAGGTGCAATAGATGCCAAGGTAGATGTATGTTGATAGTGATTCTGAGGTTGGTTTGCCTCAATTGATTATTTAGCTCAACCTTGCTGGTATACATCTGTGTGAGCTAGTTTTACACCTCTGGAGGCAACTGGGTATGCTTGGACTGTGAACCAGAGGAGTGGAACTGGAATGTGACTGACTCAGTCAAGGTCCTACTTTGGTTCGGTGACCGCTATGCATCCCTAGCACAATTACAAGTATGGCAACCTTGTTAATGGCAGAGGCTGAAGAGGCGAATGCAGCATCCTACATTTGTCTTGTAACGCCCCCCTTTTCAAACGTCACAGATGTCGTTACATTCATACATTACATACTTATTTGAACTTTAAATGTAAACATAGTTAAGGAAAACGTATCCAGGATCCATACATACATATTTTTTTTAAAACAACATTCATTAACTTATTCCATATCATAATTAATCCAATTACACTTTAAATTAATCATAGACTTGCTTCAATAAAATAAATATACCAAATTGTTAAATCATAACTTATATATAAAACAAAACATCACATCATTTAAAAACAATATGCTCCCACAGTTCGGCAGGCCGGCAGAGGCTTTGCAATTCTGGGCTTAAAAACTTTCGAAGTTCAGCAGGCCGAACATTCTTACATCGGCATGCCGACCAATGATGTTCGGCAAGCCGACAAAGCCAAAAACCTTTAGAAAACTTAATTTGTAAAGCAGATTCAACTTTCAAATTGCGGAAGATCAAATTCTTAAAATGTTAAAATAAAATATTAAAACATAATTCTTGTATTCTTAAAACTTAACAGATAAATATGTCCAAAATGTAAAACTTGATTTAAATCATATAAACTTTCTTCTTGGCATTCTTTCGGTTACAATTTATCATACTTTGCTCACACGCCTTTCCATATCCTCCGCCTAGTCCATGACTTTCTTACCCTTATCTGCAACATGACATAAACTTGAATAAGCTAAAGCTTAATAAGTACATATAATTCTCACAAATTTAAAAACACTTCATAAACATCATCATCATCATCATATCATAATAGTGCATTAAGCACATTTTCATAGAAATATATCTTTCATTACTTGACCATATTCAAACTTATTCCATTTTATCTTAAGGGCCCAAGTGTTGCACCATATTCATCATCATAGGCGCGCCGTCATGAGAGGAGAAGGGTAGCTAATCCTAAACCAAACACGACATCATAACATATCATATCATAACATTAGTGTGCAGCACTTATTAGGTGATACATATATACTTAACTTTTATGCTTTGAAATTCGCCATAATCATACTTGCATAACTTTAAATCATGAAAATCTTTCATAAGAAACCCTTTAAGGAAAACATCATAAAATCATCATAAATATCATCGTGAACATAATATCAAACCTTATAAAACATATCATGTTGCAGGTGAGAATGTACTTACCTTAAAAGCTAGCTTACTTAACCTTATATGAATTGGTGACGACGCCGCAGTCTCGAAGTGCTCGTTCCTTTGTGTGTTCATGTCATTTATTCATTTAAAAATACAATTAAAATTAATACTTATTATCATAGAGTAAAACATCCATTCATATAACATTATATATACTTTCATCTCATACAAACATAATTCATTACATGCATCCTTAACTATAATCATCAAAAACATAAAATCATTATCACATACACTTCACTGACCTACAAGGATTTAAGACTTAAAAACTTAATATTCACACATACTTTAGACACCATACCTAACAGGCGTAAAGTCAACACATAAACATATTACCATGATTTTTCTTTAGTCTTAAAAATTACATTAAGTATCTTAAAAACAAAACATGCATTTCAAACATGAAATTTGCCAACAATAATAATAAGGTAGTGAGAAATCTTTTAAATACATTTTCTAACAATTAAAACACATACTAACATCTTATTGTCATACATTTCAATATCATAAAATTATTTCATCATTAATAAAATCATTTAAACATATAAAACATTACATAAAACGAAAGTCCAAAATTAACATTGTTAAAACAGTTTTCTTGACCTAATCCCATAGAAATTTCAAAACATATAATTCGCTTATCAAAACATTACCAAACTTTACAGTCCATAACATATCATATACATAAACATTCTTACTAAATTTTGTAGTAAACAAAGCACATTTACCCCTTGAACAAACATCACATTTTCATGCATCATAGCCAAACAACAATATTCTACTGTGAGTGGTAGATGATAGAAAATTCATAACTTAATTTAAAAAATTTGAAATGACTTGAAACTAGAAAGAACATTAACATAACACTCATATGAACATCATATTAAAAATTTAGAATAAAATACAATACCTAGACAAAGATACTACAGATGAATTGAGGAGGAGAAATGCTTTTCAGCATTACCGAAAGATGAGTTCTTACCTTAAAAAAATTTCTTCTCAAAATCCTTGAATTCAACCAATGAAATTATCAATTTTTCTTTCAAATATTCTCAGAAAAGCAAGAAGAAGAAGAAGAGAAAATGTGAGGTATAGAGAGGGAGTGAAAAAGAAAGGAAACGTCTGAGAGAGAAAATAAAATTATCATAAAAAGGGAAAAAGTAACATACATGAGAATGCTTATCTTTACCGTTATTATCAGAAATTTTATGATTAAACGATGGCTAATTGGCGTGGAGGAAGGAGAGACAAGAGAAGTCTACAAATCATTCATCACTTACCATGTTTTGCCCTCTAAAAATAGGAAACCATTTAAAACAATACCAATAAATGCAAAATCAAACAACTTCTTTCCTTAAATGATAAAATTATTCCATAATTATTCCCATTAATCACATTAAACCACCAAATCAACGTAATTATCTCATCCATAAATTTAAAGAGATTTTTGCTGACTGCTCGTCAGCTATCATCGGCCTGCCGATTCTTGGCAGACTTTTCGGCCTGCCGAATTTGAAAGTCCGGCCTGCTGAACTATCCTTAAAATACCATACATTATAACATTCAAGTCATCATTGCATCATAATTAAACATACATTAAAATTAACATGAACACTTGAGCACAACGATTCCATGCGGTCATCACCTGTCATAGAACTTGAAATAAATAGTTAGTAATATTAAGATCATAAATCATAACATATAACATAAATTATTAATGAAATTTCCTTCACGTCGTTGCTAACTTAACATGATCCGTTACATTAAAATTGGTAGGTGTTACATGTCTCTTCTGAACCATTTAGTCCTTTAATTAAAAGTGAGTAAAAATTAATTAATGGACAAATAAAATAGTCATAAAATAAGATTTTATGTAAAGAGATGACTATATTTCATTTACATGTGCACTCTCTATAGCCTCATTCGCCCAACCCTTGAAAAATGTTGAGTACTCCAATTATCGATCGAGGACTGTGTCTGGCATGTTTTAGGTGTTATAATTCAATTATTGGTATTGAGTTTATAAAAATGATTGTATCCAATAAGTGCCTAGAGTACCTTACATTTTTGTAGCGACATTACAAATAAGATGCTTATCCCTAAAAGGTTGACCATATAACTTCTTTACGGTTTGCCGCATTCGTTTTGGATCGAGCCTATTAAAAAAAGAAAGTTACATTTTTACAATGTATTTTACTAAGTTAAAACATTAAAAATATATATATTGATAGGGAAACAAACCTTAATTGCAGGACCACTCATAATATGTTTGCCAGTCCTCCCTACTCTTGACTATTTTGGGCATGACACCTGGCCCTTTTGTCTTATAGTTCCTGTTTAGGTCCTTGTTCCAGTCATGATAGCACTTTTGGACTCTTTGTTGATGCAAGCCCTCATTTCAAGCGTCAGCTCGATTTGAAACCATTCCTGCATTTTTAAAAACAAGTTATACTAACAAATAATACGAAAACATAAGAAAATTAAATTGATAAAAAAGCTATTACTATCATACAGTCGGAGATCTTGTTTCTATCCTCTAACAGGATAGACCTCTAAGTGTTGTAGTGAGGGACCACACAACCCCTCATATGCACCTAATGGTGCTTTCAAACCATGCATCATACTCCCTAATGGCCTTCAGCGTGTCCTCTATCTGGTCAAAATGTATAGAACACTTTCTATTTATTGCCACCCACTTGGTGATGTCTATCGCCCTAGACTTTCCCCAACCCCTATGTCTCGAGGAAGCTGGTACTATATTTTTACAGTTTATGAATTAAAGAAAATCAATAAGAATGCGAAAAAAAAACACGTAAATAATTCTAAAATTCATACTTGATTGACATTAGGACGGTAGTGTCATTCCATGTCCCCGTGGGGGCTCAGCTCCCTCAGTTGATCCTGCACGCATAGCAACCTGGGTAGACCTGCTGCACATCTGTAGTAAGAAATAAGATTGATTTATGCATTATATTTTGAAACGATTGCTATTATAAGTTTCAAAGTTTATTAGATAAATACAATAAAAAAGGACTCAACAATCATCACTGCTATTTCATTTTGACTGTGTACTATGACATTAATCAATTGTATGTTTGCCGCCAAATTCTTGAATATCACTACAATAGTGCTATTCTATTGTGTATAATTCTTGAATATCTTTATTATTTTCACCTTAATTTTTTTTCAATTTTATGTATTTAATTTTATAATTTTATTCCATTAATTAAAAACTGTTCACCACTATTAATTTTAATTATTATATAATTCTCACTTAATTATTTTAGATTATTATTAAGATTATTATTAAATTAATAATTAAATAGTACTTAATTATAATTATTATTAAAATTAAGATTTTTATTAGTGAAATAATTATTCTTAATTTAGATTGTTCATTTTAAGATTCTTAATTATTAAGATTATTAATTAACATTAAAACTTGACTTTTTTTTTAATTCTAAAGACAACCAAATAACATATTTTACATAATCTCATATTCAAGTAAACATATTAACAAAACCACATATTACACATAACCAAAATCAACATATAATAAACCTATAACATAAATCTCATATTTCACATAACCTTACATTACACACTTTACACAAAATCACAAAACTCATAACTCACACTACACAAATTAAATATTCAACACATAATCATGTATTACACAAATTGTATACAATTAACCACATGATCATATCATATATATTCAATTAAACTCATAATCACCCATTATATATATCATATTCAACTAACCATATAATTATATATTACACCTAACATTATCAACAAATTAACAAATAATTACAAGTGACAAAACAATTTGCAAATAAATTAAAAAACAAAACTCACATTTAATCACTACAAAACCGAGGTGATTAGAAACGAGGACGCATCAATGGTGGCGGATGGCGATGGCAGCAGGGATAATGGTGGTGATAGTAGCAGGAAAGAGAGGGGGGAGAGAGAGAGAGAGAGAGGGGGTGAACCTAGGCAGGGCTATCAAAGTGGGGGATGTGGTAGATGGCGAGGGCAGAGTAGGGCAGTGCTAGGGGTGGGTGAGGAAAGGCGGCAGCTGGAGGAGAAAAGAAGGAAGGAGAGAGACAGGCAGTGGCAGGGGAGGATAAAAGGAGGGAGAGAGAGGCGGGGGTTCGTGAGCTGGGTTATCTCCTATTAGTAGTTTAGTTATGGTTTTGGTCAAGGCATGTAATAATTCCTTATTTTGATACACTTCTGTTATTTTTTATTAGACTATGGTTTGAATATCTATTTTTTCTTTTGTCTTTTAACAATGCATGCACGTACCTTGTAGTTCGGTGGGAACCAAATGGTATTCTTGCGGTATTTTTATTGTAAAGTTATTTCAGTGTTTTCTCTGAAAATGTTTTAAATTATTTCTTGAATATTTTCAAACACTAGGTAACTTAAAACATTGAAATTAAAATTGGTTAGACTTAAGCTAATCCAGATAGATGGTTAAATTTATTTTATTCTATCTCTATTTAATAATCGATGTTCAAGTTCAAGTTTAATTTTAATTTATTATCTTAAGTAAACAGCCATGTCACCAATCCACGTTTTCGGGCATGTAGCGTATGCTCAGAGTTTTCATAATATTATTTGTCCATCTAATGTAGTAAATAGTTTATCAACGAGATACTCTGTTAAGGAATGAACGTGACAAAATAATCCTAGGCAAATTTATGAGATGAAGACTCTTTTGAAAATCAAAGTCTCGAAGGAAAAAAAAAAGTAACGAAAAAACAATCATGTTATTAAGTAGTAGTTGTACTTTTTGGCTTGGGGTTCAGTTGGATCTGGATATTTTGAGACTCGTCAAAGGCAATTAGTTTAACACGCACATTTTTAGTAATTAAATGACAGCTTAGCTCGCTTCACATATTTCAATTGAATAAAATATTCTAGTACATGTGGGGCAACAATTTTTGATGAGTTATAAGCAAACACGTCACATAGATATAGTCACCCATTTTTACATTAAAAGAAAAAAAGAAAAGAAAAGAAAAGAAAAGAAACGTGATTTCTAGAGTAAATTGCAGGACCCAGTGATGATTTGTTTTCTTTTTTCTTGGTTTCCTCGTGCTTCCATTCAAGAAATCCTACAAAGAATTAACAATTTTGTATGACGAAATGGGCTTTAGACCATGTTTTAGAGCAGCATTCCACACCAAGTCAATTCTGTCGACATCAATCGCTCCGACTTCATGATGAGTCCAACCTTCTAACAGATGGACCACTCCACCCGCATGGCATGCATGCACAACTCCTCTTTCCATCGTGTACTGTAGCAAATAATCAACAAGATTTAGAAACGGATTACTACAATGTTCAAGTGTTTAAGTTGAAATCGTTGGTTCAAACCATATATGTTCCTAAGCGGGATAATAAACTGAGTTCTATAGAAAGATAATTAGTAAATATATTGTTGTTATCAAAGAAGAGATTTTCACCTCACAAGATCCAAGCCCTTCAACATCATCCGGTAGCCTCATGGCTGCAAGGTCACCATAAGTGCAATCTCTTCTGAATGGCAGGATTGGTGGTACCACAAATTGATGAAAATGTGTCCCAGATGGAGCCCAACTTTGCTCTCTTGGTGTTATCCACTTGCCAACAATCCACGTCTGTAATCGGTATCAAGACAAGTCATATTTTGAGGCGAAAGTATTCAAAAGTAATTAGTGTGCATTTTTTTAATAGAGACAAAATAACCAAGTTCAAGGAGACTAACCACATCAAAACCAGGTTAACAACTATTCTGGTCCCTAATTATAAAGTGCCAAGAAAACAGCTCAACATGAGCTAATTTATAGAGGATTTATATGAACAGGTCATTTGATAGAGGATTTGGTTGCCAAAGGGTGTCAACTTATAGTTGGGATATGATAGTTCCCTTTGATATCAGATATTCTCTCTCGTCATTTATTAAAAAAAAATATTTATATAGATCTTATTAGAGTGTTATCATGCAGCTTAATAATTATCACAAAAAATTACGGCCCTAAAATTAAACACGTGAATTTGTTATAGTAGTGATCTATATATAGTATTGTCCTTATGTTGTACCTTGCAGTTTTGGGCTGCATGGTATTTTGTGACTTGCACAAGGTAGCTCTGGCACTCCGCTGGGGCCTCCTCATGAATCTTTTGAAACCTCTCTGTTGATAGAGTCAGCATCTGTAGATTTAACAACAATTTGTACACGAGAACCCTTTGTACGTAAGTATATGCATGACATTATAATAAGCAAGTGTTACGATCATCGCCATTCTCAGTTTCTATGTCATTGTTTATAATGATCCACCGATGTCATCCACAGTACTCGCTTTTTTGGCAGAAAATGAACTTGGTTAACTCGCTTTTTTGGCAGAAAATGAACTTGGTTAACGTGTTATTTATCAAACAAAAAAACAATAATGGATGTAAATGATGAACCAGAAAATTTTCACAATATTCTTGCGTGCGTACGGTCATTCCCATGCTCTTATTTTTCAGCCCATAACATGTCATTTTCAATTTACTTACTGTCCTTGATATTTAAAAAAAGGCAAAAAAATGGAAAAGTAAAGCATTATATTTTGTACTAGTCCAATGTCAATCAATTTATTTAGAACTTTGACAAACCACATATATGAAATAAAAAAGAGACTAATTCTCCTGCAGAAACCAAACCAGTAGTGTGTGTTTTTTAAACCGTTAGATGTATTCAAAAACACTTTTTTGCAAATATGATGGCTGAAAGACAGATACTCATCAATAGGTATCATTTTGAATTTCCCACGAAAAAGTGTCAAAAAACACAAAAAAAAAAAAAAGAAGAGAGAGAAAGAACTATGACAAAACATAAAATGGAGAAAAAAAAGAGGAGGATATACTTACCAGAACTCGCACTTTTCTTTGGCAAAGGTAAAGAGCAATGGCTCTGCCAAGCTTGGAAGTTGCTCCTGTTAGAAAAACTTCTGTGACGTCCTTGGGAATCTCGTTTAGAATAACTGCAGCAGTTAAAGTGTTTCCATGAACAACTCGAACTTTGAGGTTCGGGTGCTTGCTCACGAAGAGGGTCCCACCACCGTTGAGAGCTTCATTCTACCAATATAATATTCAAAAGAGTCAACAACAAAAAAATGGGCAAAAAAAAAAAAAGAAAAAAGAGTCATGGTTTACTTAATACAAAGGCTTTATGTCGTGGTCCCTATTTACCAATCATGGTCTGTTTCTTGATGGGCAAAAAATTTTTAAAAAAATAATACTAAGAAACTTAGAAAAAAGATACATCCATGCAATGAAAATGCATTATAAGAGTATAAGTAAAAAGTAAGTAAAAGAGGTAGTTAATTTTCTTCGAGAAACAGAAAGAGATATAGATCGTATTTTACAATCGGCAAATAACTAATGGTACTAGAGAATGATGTTGCTACTTGCTAGTGGGTACTAATTAGTAAGCTAGTCGGCATGTGCAAATGGTCTCACATGAATGGTACTTTCTCTCGCAGTTTATTTATAAAAATAAAAAAAATAAAAAAATAAAAAACTTGATAAACCGATTTGAACTAGAAAAATGAGTTCAAATAGAGCTTTAAATTATGGAAGAGTTCAAACCGGTGTACCAAACATTAATAGGAATTGCAGGACAAATAATATGTAAAGTAACATGTGCGCCCATGGATTGGAACAAATAAATGGCAATCCAATTCTATCATTGGTAGGGTAGGCATCATTCTCAAAAGAAAAAAAAAAAAAACAGGTAGACGTCAAAGTATTTCTCTAATAAATGATGGTGTCATGTTTTCTTGGTAGAGATTTTCAAATCATTAAAATTCAATACTAGTGTAGAAATTAAGAAAGAAACTCGGAAAATGGTTTGTTACATTTTCTCATCTGTAGGCTCACCGTCATTGCTTATATCTCAAAAAAAAAAAAAAAATAACACAAGATTCTTTCAAAATCATTAATAGGGACGGAGATATCGCTGTTTCCTTATCGTGAATTTTTTATTGTTTGACAGTTATAGGCTTCGCTATTTGTCATAATAACAATACCAACATTTTTCTAAGCCCTTAATTTCTTGTCTCAGCCAAAATTCACATTAATCCCTCCCACTAGAATACTATGTTGACTTATGAATGGATAATAATTGCCTAGTATATATACTGTATCACATATTTTAGGACATTAAACAAGAAATTCATTGACAGAGAAGAGAAGAAAATTAACAATTGGAAACGTGTTGATAAAATCTATTCAGTTGTGATGAACATAAATGGGTAACTCTTCTTATCTTGTAAAATTGAATGGTACACGTGATCTTAACCCAAAATCAATTAGCCATGTTCAAGTGGTCATGCATGGCTCAAAATGTAAAAACATAAGCTAAGGCTAAACAAGGGGATCTAGTATTTAATTAAGTGGGGACACACTCTTATGGCATCTAATTTTGTGTCTTTTTTTTAATGGCATATTAGACAATTCGCAATGCTAAGTTAATGATGTGTCACACATGAATGCTTAAATACCAAATTCATGATTAAATAAAAAATTAAACCCTAAGTCTTTGTAACTTCTAACGACCTATCAAGTGGCATAACTTAACAATAATTTTACATCTAACTCCACCACAATGTTTTGAGTTCAAATTTTCAGCCCCGATTTCAGAAAAAAATTTTGCACACATAAAATTCGTGTTTTACCATACAGTTAAATCAAAAAGTCCACATTGTGTATTCTCATGTAGAGAAAAAATATAATTTTAAACTCGACGGAGCTACCATCTCTCACAATTGCATGGGCCCCATCAGTAGGACTCATCCAAATGTGAGTGACAGGGTAGTAGCCTGTCAGGTTAATACCATTGCTCCGTAGAAAATGGGTGAATCTAATAATTATAAAAGAAAACATCCACAAAGGCTGAAATCTTTTTAGGTCAAATTGCGACCAAAATATATAAACATGAGCACATTTTTTGCACTGACTGGCAGGTACGTGCCAAAGGGCCCACAACACAAGCCAGGACATTAATTGGGGTTCGGTAAAAGGAGAGACAAGTTAGAATTCACACTTGACGAGCTTATCATGAAGCTATCCCTGCTAAAGTTTAGCTTGCTAAAAGAGGTTCGACTGTGATAAAGACTTGCTTGGGTTGTGGTGAATCTGTGGAAGATACGGCCCATGCTCTTTGGAGTTATCTACGTGCAAGGGAGGTATGGTTGGCTAGTGCTCTTTGGCCTTTACTTGACAAATTCCCAAGTGTCCCATTAGCTTCTGTGCTCCTTTTTGTCCACATATAGCTCTAAGGATGATATGAACGTGTTCAGCATGTTATTACGGAGCATATCGAGTGACAGGAACAAGATGGTTTTTGAGGGGTACATGGGTGACCATAAGGAAATTTTAGCAAGAGCATATCGTGTAGGGGGGGATTATATTTCTTGTGAAAAAATGGGCCATCTCTAAAGATCGTCGACCAGGAGCCAAGCCCGTCAATTGGCGACCACCACCACCTGGTATTGTCCAGATAAATGTTGATGCAACTATTAAAGACTAACTTTATTGGTATTGGCATCATTATTAGGGATGAGGCAGGATGTGTTGTAGGTGCAGCTCTTGTTAGAATTGAAGGAAAATTCTCCCCCCATATCGGGGAGTGCTTAGCAGTTTGGGAAGGAATTCGACTGGCCACAAAAAAAGGTTTTACTCAATAGGTGATCGAGAGGGATGCAGCAAACGTGGTTTCGGGATAAAATGTCTGATCTCGAGAGCTCCTGAAGCTTCCATCATTGACGATGTTCACGAAGTTATTTCTCATGCTACTAGTGGATATGTTTGCTACGTTTCCCGGAAAGAAAATTCCGTAGCCCACTCTTTGGCAAAATTTTGTGTGTTCGTATTCTATTTCTTTGGTTTGGATTGACTCTTTGTCAAGCTTTATTGGCTCTTTTGTACTAGCTGATCTATCATTTGAGTAAAAATGCTTTTATCTTATTCCTCAAAAAAAAAAAAAAAAAGAGAGACAATTATATGCGTGTGTGGAGGAAAATTTGTGTAATGTGGTTGCTTCGGTGGCTATGACCGGTCACAGTTCACAAGGTGGAAAAAAGCTTTGCAAATAACCCCACACAAGGCCAAATGCAAATATTATGTGATACAAACGTAACAGAAAAAACATCACCATGATTGAGCACATCAGTAGCAACTGTATCTAAATTGCAGGATGGAAGAAACTCTAATACTTGTCAAAGTAAGGGGAAAGAAAGGTCCACACAATATCATTTATTGGATTGTAAATGAAAAGTCAAGACAGATAACAAATAATTTATGCATCTGTCTTTCTGAATTTTAATTAACTGGCCCCAGCAACTCCAATCAGATTTGAGTAGGATGAAATTGAAAGGGTTGGGTACCCATAAAGAAAGAAATTAGTAATTATATCCAAGTAAAGAATGAAAAAGGATATGATAAAGTAAATTAATACCAACCTTATTCAACGCAGCAAGGCTAATGACCTTAACCCCAATCTTATCAGCTCTAAGGATGGCATGCTCTATTTGCTTGTTGATGCCCTCGGTAGCAAATGGCAAGAAATACTGCAAAAATAGAAAATATATGAAATAAAACAAATAAAACGTAGAACCAAGAAACTCTATCGGCAATATTACCGAAATGCCTTTTAATTTATCAAGATTATAGTCACATTTCTTTGGTTGAAGACGTACTCATTTTAGTACAACGTATTTACAAATATTTTCAAGGGAAATCTTATAATTTTCTTTAAAAAAAGAGTCATAAAAAGTTTGTTAAAAGCTAAAGATTTTTCTCACCAATACATGTTCACTAATTTAATGGTAATTTAGCCAAAAACACATATAGGAGGTGTATGATTGGCTCGTAGGTGTCAACATAATTGGAGTGCACTATAATATTGTTGTTCATTCTCTTCTGTTTAAAAAAATAAAATCAAATAAAAATAAAAATAAAAAATAAAAAGGCACATATAACACACCTGAAATCCAAATCTAGGAACAACCCATGTCTGGTGCAACCTTTTTCTGAGGTTGTAAAAGGAGACCACAAAAGCCTTGGACCAAACCCACATCGCCAGCATAACCAGAAAAGTCGGGGGCAGCATTGGCACCAAGAAGATCCTCATGGTGTACGGCAATGAGGCAAAAGTTCGGAACACAAACGACACATGCATTGAAGATGTCAAATCCACAACATGTGCTAGGAAGACGAAATCCGGTGCCTTGCTATTTTTACCTGCATATTGAATGTCACATTTTTACTCTGTAAATTGCTTGATTCTTTTTCTACCACATCTTCCCTTTCCATTTTCATTTACGTGTTTTGGAGAAAAGTTGAAACTTCAACTTCTAATTGTGAACCGTATAAAGCTTTCACATGCTACGGTGTACTGAAAGTTCAAACTCTCGATTCCAATTCTTCTCCCAAACACCTTAAATGAATTCCATGCTTAGAGGAGATATGTATGTGTTTATGGTGGCAGATAACTACAATTAGAACTAGCTAGATCTCAATTTATAAATGTCTCAAATTTAGTTTATTTACCACAATGATGGTAACAATATTAAATGTTTACCAAAAATTTGAAGCTCACCTGAGTTTGCACTTATCTTTTTGTGCAACTCCCATGTTCTAGCGTTCAATGTTTTGCCCATAGCATCAAAGAGAGGCATAAAGAGGCAGAAATTGGTTTCCATTTCGGTATGGTGTAAACTGTGGTATCTGAAAAATTCAGTGTGACAAAAAATTACACTAAGTCGGTAATTAATTCTTCCCATTAAATATTTGTATTTTAAAAGAGTAGATCCTAATCCAAACTAGTTCTTAGACTAACTAATTAAAGGGGAAAAAAAAAACTTGAGTACAATATTAATTGTCAACAATTAATTCAATTTAACACTTGGTAATAAAAATTCGTATTAAGCAATTGGTGAGAAAGTCGTAATGCTGAGAGAAAGAGAGGAAAAAGAAAAAGAAAAAAAACTGAAACTGTTTTTATGCCCAAAAAACATATTTTTTTCATCAAAAACTACCAAAAAAAAAAAGAAAAAAAAAAAAAAAAAAGACCATTGCCAAAATCAAATTTTCTTAACTCCACCTTTCAAAATCCCTCCCTAAAAAACCCGGTCAGTCAGACCACGTTGACGTGTCAAGTATGTTTATGTACGGAGAAAATTTAACTTGTTGAAAAAAAATGTAATAATAATAATAATAATGACTTGAACCACTTATGGTCAGGTGAGGGAATCATGCAACTTTTTGTTTTATATATATATATATATAATATTTTAATGGTTTGTAAAAATAATAATAATAATAATAATGCTTGAACCACTTGTGGTCAGGTGAGGAAATCATGACAACTTTTTTGTTTTATATATATATATATATATATATATATATAATATTTTAAGGGTTTGTAAAAAATATAAAAATTGCCCAACCACCCTTACTAATCATGAAAGCAACCTCTAATCAAGATAAGCAAATGGGTACAGGCAAAGCCATTCCCCATATGGATAAATGTCGACTTAAATCTTTAGTTTCCTAACGCAGGTTTCCAGTTAGATTCAAACTGACCTGAAAGTTACATTTCAGAAGTCCCAAACTGACCTAAAAGGTACATTTTTGAAGATTTTTTAAATAGTATTTAATTAATAAATCATAATATGACACGTTATTAAAAAAAATAAAAATCAATTAATCATTTTAAATTTTAAATTTTTTAACTGATACCACATAATATATTTAGTTAAGCGCCATTATTTGGAACACCAAGATAACTCAATCAAGTCCAGATTAACTTCTCTTAAGCCCAATAAAATCTGTTTACCATTCCATAAATTTCGCCAATAAAAATTGATGTCTGCAATATTTTCATAATAGAGTTTGACGTGCCGTCTTAGTGAAAAATTAACTTACGTTGGAGTGTAGAGAAGATATCTGAGAAATGGAATTGCCTCCAAAAGCCTATGTGGAACAACTTCAACATTGCAATGCCCCAAACATCTCAGAAAATCAAAAATTGAAATGTAACCATATATCAAGACTATTGATCCATATCCCAGCAGAGAAGCACCAATAATTGGAATCCCAATGACCAAACTCAAAAATAAATGCTCCAAGAATGTTGCATTCCCAGCTGCAACAAGAATGAATAAACAACAAACTTTCTTCTTGAGAAAAAAGAAGGAAAAATAAAACCCAACAAACTTTCTTCATTTAGGAAAAAAAAAAAAGCATAAATTCAAAACTGAAAAAACTAGCAATTTCAATCATGCCCAAATGTTTGTTTCACTTCTCTTTGAGCTAATTTTTTTTTACAAGCAAAAATCTTGTAACAAAATGATTCCAACTGTGATTCAAACTATGAAATAAAATAGTAGCATGCCACTCTAATAAATATGACAAACTGAGAAAATTCCTTTTTTTTTTATCATATAGTTAAGGGTGTGAGAGAATAAATTAACTAATCTTTTTAAAGGAATTGTTATCCTTTTTATTTACCTGTAAAAGGCTGGGGAACTGGAGAGGAATGGTGAAGAGAGTGGTAATTGGTGAAAAGGAAGTTGTTTCTGTGGAAAAATCTGTGAACCCAATAATATAAAGGCTCTGAAACTCCAATATGTAGAATCATAACAGTGATAAGGCCCTTTAGATTCCACAGTGGAAGATTTTGAAGAGATGGGAAGATGTAGCACCCAATGAAGGCAAACAGAGCTTGAAGAATTAAGAAATTGTCCCTGTAGTTCAAGCTCATTGAAATTTCAATAACTGCCCAAAAAAATAACAATAAAAACTGTCCAATTCACAAAATTATGAGAAATTTACCAGTTCCATTCTTTATCAATTTGTTTGAAATCAACACCTTGTTGAATAATCCTTCTATTTCTTGTTAGAAAAAGCATGTTAGTGTAAGAGCTCCATAGCTGATAAACGAGACACCTAATTAGATACAGTAGACATATATGGTAACACCAGCTTGCCTTCTGGGATTCCTCATGAATTATTGAATTTAAGCCCTTTACAAAAAGAGGTCCGAGTACCAGATACTGTAGATTAAAAAAACAGAAAAAATTAAAAAAAAAAAAAAAAAAACCCAGATATCATCAATACAAACAAAGCCCATAAAACAGAGTAAAACACAAAAAACAGTCCGAGAAAAGTAAAAATAAAAAACCACAAAAAAAGGGTAAACGTGTTTGTTGATACCTTGTAGATTCCCAGATTCTCCCAAGGCCAAGATGACAAAAAGAGAGCAGCCATTAATACCCTTTTAAGACAAAGGCAACGAAATATACTTGCAGTTGTTTTCTTGTGCTAATCTTATACCTTAACAGTGAGAGAAGAAATAGCAATTTCCAGAATGGAGGAGCTTCCAAAGGAGAAGGAAAGAGAAAAATTTGCTGGTTTTTTTTTTTTTTTTTGTTTTTTGTAAGAATTGGATAAATGATTTTTCAAGACAAGACTCAAGGCAAATCCTCCGTAAATAGACCACAGGTTTCATCCCCCACAGTGTTCCAGCTAATGTAGTCAAAGCTTTTAAAAAACCACCTGTACTTTTTTTTTTTTTTTTTTTTTGAATCTCCATACTTCATTACTAGCATCGTCCTTTTTTTTTTGTTTTAGCTTTTTTTATTTACATTTCAATTAGCTAATATCGAAAAAATAAATTAGTATTTGTGTCTAAAGTCTTCTAATAGGACATGTGAGAAGGTAACCAATTAATTATTACTGCAGTGTTTTTTTGTTTATAAAATTAAATAAAAAGTTGGTTAAAATTATCATATTTTTAAATATCATATAAGTTAGACATTAAAAATCTGTTTGATTTAAGTATTTAAATAAATTATTTAAGTATTTAAATAAAGTATTTAAATAAATATTTAAAGTTTTATGAGAGAAAATATTATAACAAAATGATTCGAACCGTGATTTGAACCACGAAACAAACGGACCCTAATTCTAACTGTGTTCTCAAAAGTTATACAAGTTGGACAGTCTCTGATCAAAGTTTCATACGTTGTTTGAAAAAATAATTAAAAACCATCAGTTACAACTGTGAATCATATAAAGTTAAAAGTTTTTGTAGTATAAAACATTCATAAGCTACAATTTTTAAATAAAAAATGTTAGTTTCAATCGTTTTTTCAAACGGCTTAATAGAACATGTCTAAGAACATAGTTTGAACTATAAAATTGAAACCAAAGCATTATATATATAGCATATGAAAATTTTATAAAACTTTATAGTATAATATAATTCTGTTTTATGTCATATACGTCAGAGTTTTACGTTTATTATTTAAAACTAATAAGTTATAATAAGATTATCAAACGCATTCATAATAACGCAAAAGTCCGTGTGGTTTCCAGTTTTTTCCACCAAGAACTGCATCTTTCCACAGCTGGAGACAGTGATGGCCAAAAGTCCACCATCCCGAGTCCCGCTCAACATTAATGGCTCTTATGGTTGGGGAGTGGGAAGGAAGTTCCTATACGTACTTTGGCCTTGGGAGGTCGGTTTGTGAGGCCCCATAATGCGTATTGTCTTTATCCTAGCTTTTTGTTCGTGTCTTCACAACCATGTTGTTTTTCATCTTTTTCTTTTAAATGAAGGAAAAAAATATTTCTTTTCATGAAAAAATAATTGAGAAAAATTATGATACAAGAGGCCATCTAGTATTGTTTCAAAATAAGTAAAAATATTTTTATTTTAGAAAATAAATTTTTTTTAAGAATTGTACTAAAAATGTTTTTAAAATTTTTGCGTCGAAAAATATACGAAAATATTTCTAAAAATTCTGAGAACAAAACGGTCAAAAATTCACTTTGTATTTTTATCAAAATGTTGCACATTAATTCATGTTTTTAAAAGATGTTAACAATATCTTTTATGTTTTAAAAGATGTTAACATGTAAAATTAATTTATGCCTTATGCGGAATAAATCGAGTTAAAAACCTCCACCAGCCTTTCCACAAAATTGTGTCTAAAATCACCCTTTTTAGAAGTTTTTTAAACTAACACGCAATGTGTAGTGATTAAGACGTGATATCTTTACGTAGTTCTTATCAGGTGACTTTTCTTTTTTTTTTTTTTTTTTTTGGAAAACTATCTGTTATGTCACTTAACGCCAATGTAGTGCATTGCGAAACTGCTGATGGAATGGTAAACAAGGGTGTTAAGACTAAGAAATAATACCATGAAACACAGTTATTTGTTTTATAAATTTATAGAATAAAAAGGGAATTAATCGTCGAATGAATTATAAAATAATTATTAAATTGGCGATAACCTCTTTTCCTTGAAAAGAAATATTTGAAGAATATAATACTTTTTACATTAAAAAAAATAATTAAATGCACTACTAATGACACCAAAAAAATCCCCTAAACAGAATACAAAAAGACAAAACGAAAAATAGATGTTGGAGAAAAAATATGAAGAACTGAAAGTACCATAAGGTACTTATAATTTAAGAAGAGGGACGTTACACCTAGGCTTACCTAGGCTTGGCATCATAGGGGACGGGAAGGGCCATGGTTTGTCATCAATGGCCTAAGAGTGAACATTGGGTTGTTGCGCAGATTTTAGACATTTATCAACCTATTCACTCAAAGTTTTGGTAAGTTGATTTTAAATCTAATCTATCTAATGAACTTAACTTTAAAAGTAACCCACTCAATTAAAGTTTGATGAATTGGGTAGTTGATCGAATTGAGCATTATAAAAAAGAACAAAAATATTCAAACTAACAATTTACTAAAATAAAAAATATATAAAGAAAAACCAAAATTCATCGTGTATAATGTCTAACAAAGTTCAAATAAGTCACCCATACTTAAAAAACAAACAAAATAAAAACTAAAAAAATAAATATCTTTTTACTCGATAAACATCAACCATAACCAACATGTTGTAAAATTGCCAACCTCCAACTCCAAAAATGCAGCCACTCAAACGAACGAAACGAGAGAGAGTGTCGTTTTTTTTTGGACTTTGAAGTGAAGAAATAGATAAGTAAGATTGTGAACGAAATGCAAATGAGAGTTGTAGAAAATGGTGAAGTCTTTTTTTTATTTTTATTTTTTAAGAAATTATGTAGTGTAGTATGTAGTGTGTAGTATATATTAGAAGAAAGAAAGAAAAAAAAAAAACTAGAAGTCTTGAACTAAAAAGAGAAAGATTTTATAAACTATGTTACTATAAATAAAGGCTCTTTTTAGTATAAGATTATATAGAAAATACAATATATATATATATAATAAATATTTTTTATATATTTAATATTGAATGTGGTTGGATTATTTTATACGATGAAAAACTCAACCCAAACTTGCCTTATAAAATATTAGGTTAGGTGGGTAAATGAATATTCTTATTCGGATTCGTCGTGTTTAAATTATCTCAAATTTTATTGAGTAGGTAATTAAATCGGATTCGTCGGATTGCCGAAATTTAGGCGATGGGAGAGGCGCAGACTACTCGCGGAGGCTTCATCGCAGATCTAGGGTCGATGTCTGTTGGGTTCTTGGAGATAGCAACAAAGATTGGGTTTGTAGGTGGCAATGTTCACTTGCATGATGTGAGACTAAGTGGGTTCGCATTGGCATAAGGGTCAAAAGCACTAAATTTTTAGGAGGTAATTCATCTAAATAAACGAGAGAAAGGTAGGTATAAAAAACTAGACTTTCCAATGTTTTCAAGCTCAAAATAGCAAAATCTGCCATTGTTTTCAAGAACCTAACCATTTTATCTATTTTTGAGCAAATGTTTGGTTTATGTAGTTTTTGATGTCTGGTACATTATTTGCGTTAAACTTCAATCTTCAAAAGAGTTTTCATTCACTCAATCCACCCAAGATTACCGTTCATGTCCTTCGGATCATCTAATTGATAAACTATAACTACTTTTTTGAAGGACCAGTAAGATAAACCTTCAAATTGATACCATTGTAACTCTATACATGGATCAAAACACTAATACTCGAAGACACTCTTCTACCCCTCTCCTTGGCTGTCCAAACAGACTTAATGGGAGTAGTATCGTCCAGAACCAAATTTTCTTCATTCTCAAAATGTTTTTCGATTGATGGAGGCATGCCCCATATATGTTGAAGTTCTAGAACTTGTCTCCTGCCTATTATATTCCACATTATTGTTTTGAGGAGACACATTTATGTCTGCCACCTGATTACCCATAATCGTCGAGCTACGATTTCCTTATAGATCAAAGAGATCGTCCGAAAATATATACAATCTTTGAATAACCTCTTTGTAAACCAGTTTGGGCTGAGTTAAGTGTCCAGACCATTCATTTGCAAGGCTGCAATCATCAATAATGGAATCATATTCATTGCAAGAGATTGAAATTAATAATCACTAACCACAACCTCGAAAAATTGTTTTTCACCAAAAAGACCACCCAAAAAAAAAAGGCCTATGCCTATTGTAAATGCTAACATAGACACAAGACATTTTTTTTAGAAAGTATTAAAAATCATCTCAATAGTAATTTCCTAAATAGTTTTAGAAGTAACTCTGCAATCACCTATGTTATTATTTACCAAAGAACTATCAAAGGGGATATATTCGTCACAATTAATTTGAGGCCAATCTAACGCAAAATTAGGCAATTTCTCTCGTGGATATTGAAAAAAAAAAAAAAAAAGCCTACTGATGAGCAATATTTATCTTTCAAATATCAAATCTGCACCAAAAAAAAAGAAAAAAGTTTTGACTAGATCCAACAATTTTAAAGCACTATCAATGGGGTTCCCATATTGAAGAAGTGCCCGTAAAATTCTTTGCGCCCTATAGTCCGGTATGAATTAGTTAGACAATTATCAAGTGCATAGTTTTTTCTCTTTTTGCTTTTTTCTTGGTTTACAATGTGAAAAGGCAATGAAATGGTGACATATGGAGTATGTTTACTCAACCATTTTGGCAATTAAATTGTTTAGAGTGGTAAACATTGCGTGATCTTCCTTTTATGACGGGAACAAACATAGAAATGATCGAGTTTGGTATTAGTTGAGATCATAGCATGAGAAGCATTTAGTCAGCAGGTCAATTTAATCAACAAACTAAAGGACAGTACCAGACATGATGAAATTAGTTGTCAGTTATTAGGAATTCATAATATACATTTTTACGCATCACGGTAAGAAGTGATTACGTGTCTATGGCCAGTCAAAGATATATGGTGTAGTGGGATAAATTTTGTGAATTTTTTGTAAACCATGTCATTTGTGTCAACATGTGTTCTCGATCTTAAAAACATACATGTTATGTCCCTATAATGTGTCTAGATTTATGCCCTAAAACTATAAACGTGTTTTTTTTTGGGATGAAATTGTTGAGATGTTACCTGATAATATTAATATATGGGCCATTTAGTAAGTTGTTTAGAATTAAAGTCTTAAATTAAAGAACTATAACATGTAACAGCTTTACAACATAGCAACTTTTTTTTTTACTATAACTGCTGAGAGCTTTACACTGTAGCTATATAGTTAGAACAAATTACTTTTAATTAACATTCTAAACACATGCATAATATTATGTTGTTAATAAATGTCATTTGATCTAAATAAATTAGTTGGGCGTTAAAGTGAAGTATATACTTTCTTTAAAGTAGTTACTTAGAAGTAAGAAAATAGGGAAAACTGGGAATAATGCACCTAATTCAATAACATTAGCTCACAGTTTAAAGAAATTGGCGAATTTATCTTCCTCATATACGTAGTATGTGTTGGCATAACAAAATTCAAGGGGTGACTCCCCAAATTATATAATATAAGACGTAATTAGTAGGAAAAAATAATGACTAAGTTGAAGAGGAATTGGTAAAGTTTAGCCTACCTATGCACGTACAATACAATCCATTTTCAGTTTAGCCCTCTATTGTTTCAACCATATCTACAATTCAGAAAACAAGGACTGCATTGTCGTTTTCTCCATATCTAATTTACATGCAGAAGTACGTACATAGTTTCCAGTTTTCAACTATTAACCAATTTGAATGGTTTCAGAATGGGAGTAAGTTTTTGCTATTTTTTACCCCCTTACAAAATCTGATCAAAGTTAATCCTCAAGGGCATGAAAAAAAAAAAAACGTTAGGTTGTTGTGTCACGCTTGGTCGTGCTTGTAGGGTTTGGCTTTTATGAATACACGTATTGTTTTTCCTTACTGTTTTCCCCTCTAAAGATGGACTGACCCGCACGTGTTTATATTAGTTCTAGAAAGGAAAGTGACAGCTTGGTTGCTGTACCAATTAAAGCTGAGGTATTTTCTATTTGGTACATTGTGCTTAAAGTGTCTAAAGATTCATATCATGTCTTTTTATTTTTTTAATATGTCTTCTATAACGGAAGCGTAGATGTGGCAGGAACGTTTTTGAAAATCAATAAGAACAAGGAGAATAAAATAAATAGTTTAGTAGACTTACATAATAGTGGAAATTAATATGTCTTTTTAATATGGCAGGAACGTTTTTAATACATCTCTTTATTGATTGACTCACCGCATCAAAATCTGTTAATTAATACATAATAGTGGAAATTTGTTAATATTTGTTGATTTACAATGAGTTCCGAATATTGGGACAAAAAATAAGAAGATAAATACTCTAATTTCAATAATAAAAATTTTTCCTCTTATGTATGATGAGATGAACATATTTATAAGCTAAACTGTCCTAAATGATAACGACAAACTACAAATAAAATTAGGGAAATAAATAATTTTGAAAATAAAAAATAAAAAGGAAGCTAATTTATTTTTCACCCAAGAATTAAATCAAAATGAATTTGAGTATCTTTGATCAAATTATTGACAAAGGAAACTTTCTTGATTGTAAAATTGCTAATTTAATCAATTGAAAGCTGTTTAGAAAAGAATTTCATTTTTCTTCCATGATAATTGTCTTTGAGCCAAAAACGTGGATCCCAATTGCCGCATAAGGTAATTTGACTTTTCTTTTATGTTGCTAGTGGACGAAAGTATGGGGAGGTGATAGGCCTTAAAATATCATATTTTTCTATATTTTTTCTTTATCAGTTTCTCAGTTTTCTTAAGTATTTTTTATTTTATGTTTTATAAGTGTTTTGAGACAAAGGAATGACAAAGGGGGTGAAAGCATCGATTCAAGAGCATATCAAATTACATTTTTAAAATTCTTGTCTCGTTGAGTGCTGTAGCATACAAAAGGGGCACTGCAGCCTGCAAAAAGGGCCAAAAACTCGAGGCTTGGCATTGTAATGCTAGCCTTGGGCGCCACAACACCTGTGTGGCCACCAGGAGGTGTGGCGTGGCGCTAGTAATGGGTGCTGCAGTGCCAGGTGGACCTGAATTTGGAGTTTTATGAAATTAGACAGGCTGTAACACTAAGGATCAAGCCGCGGCATGTAGAGATGCATTCTTATCCAACTTTTGGTCCAAAAGGGCTCAAGTTTTCCCATTTCAACTCCAAAGTTATAATCTTATAAATACATCATCTTAGAGCATAATAAGACACTGGTTTTTGCCAAAATTTCTCAGCAAAGGGAGAGAAAAAAAAAAAAACCAGAGCAAAAGAGACACGAAGGCTAGTTCCGAATAGATCGTTTGCTTAGAGATTTTTTTAAGACCATTACCGTTTCTTCTTTTCCTTCATTTTTTTTGCTCATAATGTTGTTATTTTTTTATATTTTTGTTGTTCTTTTCAATTCTGCTAGGCTATTTTATTTGTGGTGAAGGGTGATTTCAAAACCCTTTATATTAATATGTAATTAATTTTTAGAATCATTCTCCAATTTTTCAATCGAAATTGTCTATACTCTTCCATAATTATTGTTTATGATTATTTTTCTTTATTTTAGTGGCCAACTAAATATGGCTTTAAAATTATATATGGCTAGATTAGAATTTTTAATCCATAATTGTATTGTTTTTCTAATCATTAGTAGTGAATTGCGATCATTGATTATGGTCAAGCTTTCATATGATTGCATGTGGAACACAACCTAAGTTAAATAAACTGAGCTTGTGTATTTGTAGCTTAGATCAACTTATTTTTCTCGTCTTTATGCTTCCAATGGGTAAAATGTAGAGAGCTTGTTCTAGGTTTTTCGATAAAAAGAGATAAATAAAGAACTTGTTTTATTTAAAGATATGGAAAGGAAAGACTGGGATAACAAGACCTGTTGTTATCTACGGCTAATAGTTTTCGATAAAAAATTAGGAATAATTTTGTGATTAATTTTGCAGTTAGTCTAGTGATAGTGAATGATCCTTTAATTGTTTTATCATCATTATTTACAACCTTTTGAATTCTTCTGTTGCATTTATTTATTTTCTAGCATTTTGTTTAATTTAGTAGTTTAGTTAATAAACCAACCACATCCCCTTATTTACTTGGAAAGTTAATGACTTGTTAATTAAGATAATCTTCAGCGGAAATAACCATTCCTTACCACTAAACTCAATAGCGACTATATAATTAGCAAAGTTTTATTTGATACTCCCTCAGTAAACTATCAGATAGATTCTGGAGGAAGTACCAAATTATACTTCACTAAAACATGGTCATTACTGAGTAAACTCATTAAAGTGGTAAGCATGAGTCATTCCACAGAGGATTGATTCAAATTAATTCGTTATCGACTCTAAAACTAAAGACATATTAAAACTAGAGATAAATTGGGGGTTTGATTATAAAATAAATTACTAAATTAAAGAAAAAACTTAAACACAAATAAAATAAAACTCCACCACTAAACAATAATTATAAAATTAATTATAAAAATTATCTCAAATTCTCTATTGAAACTACCAACCGTTGATAACAACAAGCTCTACTATCCTAATATTTCCCTGTCGTGTAGTTTAGTAAAACAAGCTATTTGTTAAATCTCTTTTCATTTAATAACCTTAGACAAGCTCTCTAGATTCAATTCAATAGAAACATTAAGATAAGAATGATAGGTTAATCTAAGAAATAAATATACAAGCTCGGTTCATTCAACCTAAATTACGTTTCATATCGAGATCTAATAAAAGCCTTTCATAACTATCAACTATAATTTGCCACTAATGATTTAAAAAACAAGATAAATAAGAATTCCAATCTAGAAATAGATAATTCTCAAGTCCTATTTAGTTGGCACCTAAATACAACAACAAAATAATCATGAAGAATAATTATAGAACAATAGAAACAATCTCAAGTAGAAAATGGAAAATAATTCTAAAAATTAATCACATAGCTATGTCTAGGGTTTTGAATTCACCTTCAACAAAAAATAAACCTAAAGTACAAACACAAAGAAACAAAAGAAAGAATAAGATGAAGAATGCTTATGGGTTGAAGAGTCTTCTAAGTATATGATTCTCCTTCAGATACCACCTAAGATTCTCTCTCATCTCTCCATTTCTAAAACTAAGTAAACTGATAAAAGGCTCCTTCTTATAATCTAAAATGATATATTTATATGCTTTCAAGGTAGGCTTGAAAATGGGATTGTTTGGAGTTTTTTGGACTAAAATTTGAGCCAAAGTTCGTAAACACGCACTGGAGCACAAAAATCGGGCATTGGGGTGTGTGTTTTCATTTCACTATATAGATTTTCTTCTGCTTGGCGTTAGGGCACCAACTCTCTACCATATGGCACTAGGGAGCCCAAAACTGGCGTAGTGCGTAATTGTTGGTTCTTAGCCTGATTTTCTCCTTTAGCACTGTAGATTCAATTCTTAAGAGCCATGGTGCCAAAAACTTGTCCAACTCATAGTTTTTGACCCAAAAACATTCTATAGCCTCCAAAATACCTACAAAACATAAAACACAAGAAAACCCAAAAACTAACAAAGAAAATACATGGAATAGTGGTAAAAAAGTATGTGAAATTAAGTACTTATCGAACTCCCTTGCACAACTTTTTTTTAGTCATCAAGCAAAACCTAAAGAAAAAGGAAAACTAACCTTTCAATATTTGGTCTTAGAAAACAATAAAAGATCATAGCCTTGAAATCATATAGGCATTCTGTCAAATTCATAATCAATTTAAAAATATATATTCCTACAACAATCATACCCAAATAGCATATGTTAATGATGATTGTTTATGCATACTTTAAACAATTAAAATCCTCATAAACCTTACAAAAAATTATCACCAAATTTCTAACGTGGGTGTCAAAGATCATAAGCTCTTTCTTTGGTACAAATCTCTATTACGTCAAAAGCACCAACTGAAATCATGAGGTCCTCAATATAGGTTATAATAGGGCCAAGGTAGTGGCTAAGAAAAGGAAGGGTATGGATATCATAAAGGTTTTAAAAATCTTATGTATTTAGAGATACCTTATAATTCTCCAAAAGACACCTTTCAAAACCCAAAGAAGTAAACTTAGGACACATGTCATTGTGTTGGCCTTTCTTGCACTCTATCCAACCTTGTAATATGTAAAACTATGATAGAAAAGCTTAAGAGATAATTTTTATATTTTTCTTTTCTTTTCTTCATTTCTCTTTTTTTTTATGTCGCTTTTTATAAATTTTTTGTTCTTTCTAATTAATTCTTTTATGTAATTTTTCTTTTCATAAGCTATCCTTACAACATTTTCTCTTCCTTTCTCTTTATTTGAACCTTCCTCCATGCTTGTCATCTATTCTTAATCCAATTTCTTACAAAATTTCCTTGTACATGATATAACTCTCTAAAGCTCCAATTCATCTTTAGAACAAGGGTGAAGATATAAATATAACCAGGCTAGATAAGAAGACATGGCTAGCCAAAAGAAAAGGTCTACATAAAGGCTCAAATTGGCTTACTAGGGGATGTTCTCTTAGGAACATCAATCAGGCTTTAGTTGATTTGACCTTGGTGCTAGAAATCCTAGTATCTTAATCATTTTTTAAGTGATACTCAATTAGGTATTTGCTTTGAATGACCTTTGGAAGACATATAATGTTTAACCTCTGCATGCCAAAACCAAAATGATAGTTAAAGTAAGGGTATAATAATCGACTCATTTTAGCATGCTTGTCTCTGTACGGAGTAATAAGGCTGTACAAAAACCGCCCCGCACCCACCAACCGCCCACGCCCGCGTTCGCCCATCTCGAAAAAAGCGGGTTTACGTTAGCAACCCACTAGCGGGCGGGTTGAACCCGCCCATCAATATATTTAGGTGGACGGGTTTGGTTTTAAGTTTTTGAAGGTGGGTTCAACCCGCACTCGCCCGCCTATATATTTTTTTAAAAAAACTTATCATTTATTTGATTTTGTTCTTATTTTAGAGATGATTGAACAATCTAACACTCCAAGCACGGGCTCGGCTGCCTCTTGACATATTGGAAACTAGAAATTTTCCTATTATTTTGTGAAGTGATCAAAATTCAAATCAAGTAAGTTAGTAGAGAAATCCTTAAAAAGAAAAAGAACACTTGACTTTGTTCATCGTTTCATTTGTAACATTCTATTATTTTCGAACCCAGTGAATAGGCTTTAATCTTTATAGACTCTTGGCTTTGTTTATTACTTTATCTGTAGTTGATGTTTCTTGTTGCAGTGAATGATTATGTTTCTTAATTTGTACTTTTGAATATGGTCATTGTCTTTAGGCATCAAACTTGCTTGTTGTTGGGAATGCTTTATGTATTATCATCTTATATTTTCTACAAATTTTTTTCACTTTCTAAAAAAAAGGTCCAAAAAATTATATTAGGCTATAACATAAGTCTAAACAGCCTCAACCCTCCCGCACCCGTCCGCAACCACACAAAACCAAACCGAAACCACCCGCCATGTGGTGGGCGGTTTACGGGCTGGTTAATCGCCAACCTACCATCCAAAAAAACCGCACCACACCCGCCCAAAAACCGTCAAACCGTCCACCGTTCACCCTTATCGAGTAACATGGCTATTATGTAAAAATATGTGAGTATAATCATCATGAAAACTTATTAACTTAAGAATGATGTCAGTATCCAAAACAATACTCATAATCAATTAAAGCCATAAACATTAATGCTTGTTCTCATCAAGGTAGCTAAAAGGTATCCTAAGACTCAAAAACCTAAAACTAGAAAGAAAAATTATTTTTTTTAGTTTTTTAACTTTTGTTTAAACAAACAAACAAAAACCTAACATAGAAAGAAACCTAAAATCCTGAGTCTTTCCTTCACACTCAATCCTTACATTGTCCTCAGTGTAAAACTAGGCATAGATGAAAAGAGAAAACATAAGCAAACAAAATGATAAAAGCAATAAAAAGATAGAGTGGATAAGAGTAAAAAAAAAATAATAATAAAATCTATTATGGTGTGCTCTTTATTTGTTAGGTTGCCTCCCAATAAGCGCTTGGTTTAATGTCCTTAGCTTGACTTGAAAAAAATGTTCATCAAAGAGCGGCTTCCGCCTATAGAATATGTCATAAAATATCATATATGAGTCTTCATTATTAATGACCTCAAGCTTGGCAATATATGGAAGATTTGGGCACCTCAGACCAACTTGACCCAGCTTCATTGAATGTGCTTGGGAGGAGAACTCTATTTCTCGTCTTAGCTCGTAGAGGGTGTAATATAGTGAATGATGGCATTAATAGGAAGTGAAGATTTGTCGATGATATATGTGTTACTAATATTGATGAGCTCAAATCAATGATCTCATATGCTTCGTCATCCACCAATGTATCTTTTGACTCCTCTTCATATAGTATAATTGCTCTTCACTCTTCACTTGGCTATGCATAGCCATACTTGTAATTTGATCTTAATAGCACTCATGGTGTAGGGTGAACATCCCATTATTCATCAAATTAAAATCGGTGTTGATTGAGCTAGTGTCTAACTTAGCAAAGGATTGAGCTAACACAACTTCAAAGAGGTCTTGTTCTTCTATTTTTAGCTCTATCATGTCTAGAGACACAAAATCCAGTGAATCTTCCATGTACTTCGAACTACTCTCCCAATGTTAGTTGTTTGAATCATCATCTTTAATCTATACTATATTTTTCACCATTTTGTTATCTCCTTGTGCCTCCAACCTGGTCACTATTCTAGCTAATAGTTCTATCTAATTCCTCAAATTATGAAGACTTGCTTGAGTGTCCTGATAAAATTGCTTACTGCTAGCATTTAAAACTCTAACTATGTCTTTTAGAGAACAACCTATAGGTGTTTGGTTTACCAAGGCTCCTTAATTTATAGCTAATACCCCTATATCATGAGGTCGGATGTTAAACCATGACTTTGACTTGTTGTAATTGTCCTTTGAACCTTAGTTGTTCATTGATCAATTTGAATTTCATTGATCATAGCCGGCCATATCTTCTAACATATAAAAGGCTTATCCATGAATTTTGGTAGAAAGAGGTTTGGATCTAATTTTTCAATCTCAATCAGCAATATTGGCATCCCCATATTATTTCTAGCATAGGTTAGGGTATATGTATTCTATTAAGTATTGACACAACAATTTGGAGTTGCAAGAGTCCTATTTGATGTTGATCTTGTTGAAATTTACTGGAAACACTAATGGTGAAACGAACAAAGTCACGCTTAATTTATGTTAAATATGAAAAATATCAGTTGTCTGCTGCAAATCTGTTGGACATTCTTTGGGCAATTGTCATTTGAATAATCCACAACAATAACATACAAAAAATAAAAAATAAAAAATAAAGTTCTAAAAAAGGTGGTTCAAGAATGTATACCGTAAGCTAGGGCTGTATAAAAACCATCCCGCACCCGCCAACCGCCCTTGCCCGCGCCCGCCCATCTCAAAAAAAGTGGGTTTACGTTAGCAACCCACTGGTGGGCGGGTATATTCGGTGGGCGAGTTTGGTTTTAAGTTTTTCAGGGTGGGTTCAACCCGCACCTGCCCGCTTATATATATTTTTTAAAAAACTTATCATTTATTTGATTTTGTTCTTATTTTAGAGATAATTGAATAATCCAACACTTTAAGCATGGGCTCGGCTGCCTCTTGACATATTAGAAACTGAAAATTCTCCTATTATTTTATGAAGTGATCAAAATTCAAATCAAGTAAGTTAGTAGAGAAATCCTTAAAAAGAAAAAGAACACTTGACTTTGTTCATCATTTCATTTGTAGCATTCTATTATTTTCGAACCCAGTTAATAGGCTTTAATTTTTATGGACTATTGACTTTGTTCATCACTTTATATGTAGTTGATGTTTCTTGTTGCAGTGAATGATTATGTTTCTTAATTTGTACTTTTGAATATGGTCACTGTCTTTAAGCATCAAACTTGTTGGGAATGCTTTATATATTATCATCTTATATTTTCTACAAATTTTCTTCACTTTCTAACAAAAAGGTCCAAAAAATTACATTGGACAATAGCATAGGTCTAAACCGCCTCAACCCGCCCGCAACTACCCAAAACCAAACCAAAACTGCCCGCCATGTGGTGGGCGGTTTGCGGGTTGGTTAATCGCCAACCCGCCTTCCAAAAAAACCACACCGCACCCGCCCAAAAACCATCAAACCGCCCGTCGTTCACCCCTATCGGAAGCCATTGACATTGATATCAAAATATTCAAGATTTGGAGGAGGCTCATGATAAGTCTAAAAACCTAATAAAGATAATTACGATATGGTGATGGTCTTAAATGATACAATTAATGAAATTATAGGAAACAAACAGTTCTTAGGTAGCGGAAAATACTAATAACCAAATTATTAATCATTCGGGTACTCAAACATTTAGGAAAATATAGTGTCATCAAATTTTAGCCCTTTGATAAATGTCTTGAATCCTAATGGTATTAATGTCTAGGTTAATTAAACTAGTCTTTTAAGTGTAGTTACAATTTATCAACCATACACTCTACAAGATCATAATAGACAATTATCTATGTATCTATTAGATAAGGACTCTAATGAAGATCGAAGTTTGGAAGATCTTGTGAATAAGACAGCAAATTCGACAGATGCTGAAGATAACACTCCTAAGCATGGCAAAATAACAATTGAAAAGATAATGGTGAAACTTGACAATCATACAAGAAATGGATGATGAAGATAACACTCCCAAGCGAGGCTTTACCTTGGCTTCTTTAAGGAGAGAAACTTGATAATAGTACAAGAGTTTAGGAAAAAAAAAATGGAGTTGGTGGTTTTAGGGATAATTTGATAGGTTTACGCAAAACTATAACCCCTGCAACTAAAAAGAAAAATGACTATGATCTTTATCATATTCAAAGTGGTAAGGGATTGATCAAGCTACTTAAATAAATTCAATTTAGCTCAAGACATATTTTGGCTATTGATTCATGTTTTTATATAGAGCTGTTTATATTACAGTTTTTCTTTTTCTTATTTTTAGCCATTATGAAATGGATCTTATTTTTTATTTGATTTTCTTTTTCTTAAGATTATTAATAAATTCGAGTGGAGGATTAATTTCTCTCTCTATTTGATTTTCAAAAGATATGTTAGAATTTTATGATAAACATTGAAAAAATGCATAAATAAACAAGTTTTTTAATAAAAACATCATACAAATTACATAGAAATCTAAATCCGACAAAAAGTTCTCACAGACTCAAACACAATTGTAATTTCATCACAATTCAAGCAACTTTAATAACATGCAAATCTAAAACATGTACAAGCATTCTAGGTAATAAACATTCTAGTTTATATTTAGTAACTAATAAAACGCTGATAAAATGAAAAAAAAAAAAAAAAACACATCAACTGTCAATATTTACAACTTTTTTTCGATAGTTTCTAATATATTTTAAGATATTTATATGAATTTCCTATAACTTTGTTTCTTTTATATTTCCAAAATTTCCACTGAAGTTTCTAAACTTCTAAGATTGAAAAATATTTTTGGATTATAAAAAATTCTCCAAAAAGAAAAAATTATCAATTTTGTTAATGGCTTACTAGAGAAACATTGTTAACTCATTTGTAAGAGGGAAGGAAAAGAGAAGAAGAGAAAAAAACGGGAAGAAAATATAAATGAAAGAAAGGAAATTGGTTTTCTTCTAAAGAAAGAAAACGATTGTTCAACTCACAAATTAGTAATTTCGCAAACACGTTGTTTTAGTTAAAAATAATGATGGAAAGGTAATTTTTAGCTATTTATGCATTATATTACAAGTTTTCCACCCAAAAATCTCTTCACTTTTAGAAGAATAAAAATCGTGAACCCGTGGGTCTTTTTATCTCTCCAACTGTATATCTTTCTTTCCCTTTTCCTCCTACCAATCCAAACCTACACTTCTGCTTTCTCTTCAAATATCCCTCTAACTCTTTTCATTACTCTTCGCTTTTCACTTAAAGCTATCTGAAAATAAGAGAATTGATTTTTGTTTCCTTTTTCTATGAATACTAGACGAAATTTTTTCAAAAACCAAAAAAAAAAAAATCATGTATAATTTACATTTTGCAGTGTTGCCTTCACTATCGATCACACTATACTTTCGAATTTAATTCGACTTTAAGTGCCCTCAACGCTTTTGCTCGTTTGCAAATACTTGGCTATACTTTCATTTTTCAAGCGCTTACAATATTGGAGATATTGCTTTATCCATCATGAATTAGTGGTCCAATTTTCGCACATTCGCAGCACACTTAACCGATAAATCCATTTTAAGATTCCACTTTTCCATCTAATATCCGTCCCTTTTGATCAAGTCGTGCTTCCATGTGATAATTAGGGAGAAATATTGTTGTTGGTTAGAAGTTACAACCATCTATAATATCCCCTTTGCAGTTCTTAAAATAAATTTCCATATTTATTTCGAGCTCCCATGATCTTCATGCGTATCATATATGTGATGCTCTGTTACATCAGTTTGCTGTTCTTTGACTTGGCATCTCTCATCACTTGATTATTGTTCGACTGCGACCATATATTTTATCTTCACGAAAAGTTAACACTAACGTATACTTGGAAAGTGTGGATATTTAAGTGTAAGTGTGTGTGTGTGTATATATATATATATATATATATCGAAGAAAGAGACGAAAGACCTTAAGTAAGAAAATCATAACATATGGAAAAAATTTTGGCAATGATCAAGTCACCTTTATCTGTACATGCATCAAAGGGATAATATAGATTTTGGTCCCTCTGATGGTTACCAAGTGTCGTTTACTCTATTTTCTTTTGGGTAAATGTTATAAATGCCCCTTGAACTTTAGTCATTTATTTTGTTTGCCCCATGAATTTTAAAAAGTGGTCTAAACCCTCCCTTAACTTTGAATTATTAGCATTTTTGGTCCTTCCGTCTATTATGTTACTTATAGGCTGACATGGCTGTAAAATTAGAAGATAATGAAGGGTAGGAATGTTATTTCAATTGTTACTATGCGATTATGAAAAAAGATTACCAGATCACTCAATTAAATAAATAAATAAATAAATATGTGTAACGCGTCGAAGAGGGCCTTTTCCTGCGTCAATCAATATCGACTCATGTGAGAGAAAAAAAAAATTTATTTGAAACCTATCTCAGTCAAGTGTTAGCGGAGAAAAAAGGATTAAAATACCATGAATTTTTGGCTACCAGAATCTTTTAGGTGACAAACGGAATTCGAGTCAGTATAAAAACCAAAGGTTTTTTTTTTCTTTCTTTTAAATTTCAAATCCCTCCCACGTCCTCCGATCACCCCATGCACATCCTTTCTGCTAAAAGAAGTAGATAAAATAAGGAACATAGAAGCATGGCTTCCATGGAAGACCAAGGAAGGTGGTGGTGCTGAAATAGTAAGCAATAGAGCTGGGAACCACCGTACTCAGAATTTTTTTGAGTGTTGGTTTTTTTTTTTTTTTTTTATGAGGTTGATTTCGGATTCTTTTGTTTCATTCAAATCCTTATAGGCTTCAGAGATTGTGTCAGGGACATTCAGGGAAAGAATAGGTGTGGAAATGTAGAGAGAGGAGAGGCAGAAGAGAGAAGAAAAGAACCGGTAATAGATTAATTTTTACTAAATTGGATAGTATTTACTTGTTTATTTGTTTGAAAATAATTTTTAAGTGAGTAAGGGCATTCATTATGCTTTAAATTATTCAGCAACCCTCCCAGTTATTCGATGTCAACAATCCGTCTATTAATTTGACAGAAGGAGCGAATATGCTAACTATTCGAAGTTTAGGGGGTGTTTGGACCATTTTCTAAAGTTAAGGGGACAAACTGAACAAGTGACTAAAGTTGAAGGGGTATTTATAAAATTTATCTTTATCTTTTTTTCTTTTTATTTTGTTTTTCCCCCCTTTTTTTCATTTTCATTTTCTCTTTTTTCTTGCTTTATCCTTTTTTTTTACCCTTTTTTCTTTTTTCCTTTCTCTATTTTCTTTTATTCTTATAAGCTTATACGTATTTTTATATGTGTATATTATATTATTTTTAGATGCATTTCACACATCTATTATAAATTATCATATTAAAAAATAAAAAGAGAAATACGCTCTCGCACGCCACGTATTTCTAACTAACATTAAAAAAAGGATAAATAACATTTTATTTTTTATGTTTCTAAAATAAACAATAACTTTAAAATATTTGAAATAAAATAACATATGTATAAAGAAAATATTTTATTTATCTCATATTTGAAGTAAATAGTACATTTATAATATGAATATTTTATTTAAATTATTAAGTAATAAATATGTTATTTACATCAAATTTTATAAAACATGCCATATATTTCTTTATTTCAAAAATGTTATTTACTGTAATTTTTTAGTTCAATTTTATTAGATAGACAAGAATAAATTTGTAAGAAGTTCCTGATTTTTTTTCCTGAATACTTTTCCTCTCTCTTAATTAGTTTATGTGTTAATTTTGTCTTGTAATTAAATAATCTATGAACTAAAAAAGTATCTCATAAATAATCTCTTTATTTAAATTTTGGATAATTGGTAATAGAGAGAAAACAATTGGGGAATGGCATCCACAATTTGGATTCAAACCAACTAAATTGGGCAGGAAATTACTAAGTTAAAGGAAGGAAACTAAAAGTAATACAAGAAAATTACATATTATACCGTGTTTTTAAAAGATGTATTTGTTCATGCCATACTTAGAAAAATTTATGTTACACTTTTATTCATATTACATGTTAAGTTGTACTATAAATGAGCAAATGTGATATTTATAAAAAATAAATCCTAGAAGATGACATTTATGCAAATTTCCCAATAAATAAAAGGTCATTTTAATTTAAAAAATCATACAATCGGATTAATTGCAAAACTTCATCCACAATTTGGATTCAAACCAACTAAACTGGGTTGTTGCGAATTGGGCTACACATTTGGTAACCTAATGGATTGGATTCAGGTAACCGATAGATTACTTTAACATGTGCATAATGTGTCATTCCTTCTGGGTCGAAAAGATTTTTCCTTGAAGATGAAATATGATCCGACAACAATCTACTACTAATAAACTCCGAACGTCCCAATTTTTTTAGCAAATATTTGTCAAACTTGCAGAGATGATCTTTTTCTATAATAGGCATAATAAAATCAATCATATCAAATTGAAACATGAATGCATCCACATGCAGAACCAAGAATTCTTTTTCAGGGGTATGGTGAAACTAAAATTAGATGAAAATTACGATACAATTGTATTTTTGTGAATTTTGTTTCTTTTTTGTGTCTATTTTATCCTTTTTATTTATCATTAAACTGAATTAAGCTTACAACATATGATTCACTTTTTAAAATTTAGAATCCAAAAATTATAAGATTATATAGAAGTTTTATTGATTTTTGGTTTTTTTGGGGCCTAATTTTGAATATGAGTATATTTAAAAAGTCAAAATGGATATAATTTGATTGTGCTAAAATGGGATACTTACTCTTCTTTTTCGTCTTCTGCAATTTCATTACATATTGAGCCGAAAACAATTTCGTGATCATCGCCTTCTTGGTCACTTTCATCAAAGATTGGACAAAAATTAATTCTTTCCTAGTTTTCGTCTTCTGCTTTAGGATCCTCCTTTTCATCAGAACTTTTATACATATAAAAAAAAAGAATTGGACAAGAATTAAAGTTTTTACCTACTTCCTTTATGCCAGCACTCTGGATTGTTGTCTGCTAGAATGAGGTCAAGGTCATCGTCTACAAAACCATCATTGTGATTCTACGGTGAGGTAACTTTTAAGATTGGCATATCGAGTTTTTTTATGATGACGTGAACATCGCATTGTACAAGAGAAAACTAACTTGTCTGGAGAAGGGCGAATGCTTCAGGATTAGAGTTGATGGACGTGGTCGCAAGAACGATAGAACTGCTAAGAGGTGACATGACAAAAATTGGTATAGGAATATTTCATTTCTATTACAAACTGATGTAGCAAAAAGGTATGAAAAATTAAACAAAACAAGATAAATTCATAAAATCTGTTGATTCAATTAGAATACCGGGTAAATCCATTAATTCAATCAGCTAAATATAGAAATATAGAACGTCTATGAACCTGCTGATTCATCAATTAATTCTACATAATGCCAAGAAAATTAGAAACATAAAATTGAGAAAATTCTCTAAAACTTTTTATTAACAAACTGAACTAAACTAAAAAATAGTCTTGGAAAGCTTCCTTGTAAAAGCCATAGTTTTATTTGAAAAAGAATTCAAATTTTAGGCTATTTTGAAATTTTTAATAACCTTGGATTAGAAAATTTATTCGAAAAGGTTCCATTTTCAACCAAAAAAAAATTTAATTTAAAGATCACATTGATCTTTTTCCCCTGACTTCCCCCCATCTTCCTCCCCCCCCCCCCCCCCCCCCCCCCCACACCCCAGTTTTCGTTTTCTCTTCTTCTTTTCTTTCTTTCTTTTCTTTCCTTTCCTCTCTTTTCTTTCTTCTCATGCCATAAGAGCCCCCTTGGTCACTACTCCCTCCTACTGGCCAATCTTAGCCGCCGCCACCTACATGCATCGGCCAATTAGAAGCACCGCCATCCGAACTGCAAGGAGCCAAAGTGCCATTCCTCCAATCATCATCCTCCGCCCAAAATCAAGGAGTAAAGCCATGGCCTTTCTTGGCTTTTGTGGCTGATTTCGGAGTCTCTGCTACCACCCTCTCCGGCCAACCACTCCACCGTGCTCCCAACGTTAAGAGGAACAAGACCCACCCCACCTTAAGCCCAATTGTCGCTGGAAAATTTCTGGCCACCACCACCCCCCGTCGGTTTTATACTATTTTTCAGCGAGCCAAGCTTCATTTTAGAAAACCAATCTTGGAATGATGATCTTCGCATCGAGAGCTTCATTTTGGTATCAATCTCTACCACTGCTTCGTTGGTCAAACCGTGGTCAATGTCGGTCAACTTTCAGTCAATGGTGGTCAATGGTTGACCCGCCCACCCGAGTTCAAGAGCTACACTTTCGGCCTATTTTCGACATTCCAAATGCGTTCACGACATCGAAATTGTGAGTCGAAGCTCCGACCACGAAGATGACGAGTCAAAGGTATGTTCAACTGATGGCTTTGTTTTGACAAAGAGGGTCCTTTCCGTCGTTGAAAGCTAATGACTAAAGTGGTAGTAACTCTATTCTCTCCTTTTGCAATATTTTATTGAATTATTACTACCATATTGCTTGTTAATTATTGAAAGAAAATCTATATTTATAGTAATTATTTTAATTGTTTATTTTGATCTATGAATCTGTAATAACATTCGAGATTTAGAAATAGTTGTTAAATTAAAAAGGAAAATGATAATATTTAATGTTTTTAATTATATGTATATTAAGAATTGAGATTGTATGATTTACGCATTATTTGAATGGAATTTTTATGTTTTGATAAATGATTTATATACTTTGGTTGATCAAATCCTTTGAAACTATTGTGAGATTGTTAAGCTTTATCTTACGGTAGTTTATGGGGTTTGTTAGAAAAATAATACGCGGCAGAATTTTAAAAATTTTATATCAGAGTATTTTTCAAAACACAAGTTTGACATACTATATGCATAAATTAACTAAATCTTACTAACCTTTGATTGCCAAAAAACCCTTGCAAAGCGTGAAGATAAAGTAACGTTCTAGAAGAGCCTCAACCAATTGGTCTTCTTTGTTGTTCTCTATCTACGATCGGAGTGAGTGTGAGCTCACACATACAGCTCTTCCACTAAGTGACACTCCTTCCAACCAATCGAGAGAACCCAAAACTAGTGTTCGTGATTTGTGAACAAAAGCTCTCAGGGAGTTTTTAGATTTTCACCAGCAAAGTATCACTCTTAATCTCTTAATTGATCTAAATAACTCATGTGACTTACTCCCTATTTATAGAGGTTGGGTCTAGAGTCAGTCCTTATCAGATTAGGTCTCAAAAACTCAAAACAGAATCAAGTTTGGATCAATATCTGATAAGATCCGCGTAAAAAAGTGTGATCTTATCTTTCACTCATTGGCAGGCTGAACACGTAGATCGGCAAGCCAAACTATCGAATAAATATCTCCACGAATATTTTATTTTCCACTCGAGATTCTACAGGATAAATTCTCAGTTTTAATTCAAATAACCCAATAGAGAAGTTATATGATCAAAACAACTTTATTTAGATAATCTCTAAGAAAATAAATGAATTCTCAATAATTCTATAAGTTTATCTTGATCTAATTTATCCAACATTAAATCAACCGATAAACAGATAAGAATTATCCGATCTCAATAATTCAACAAGTTTATCTTGAATTAATTTTATCACAAAATTAATTTAACCGATAAACAGACATGAATTATCTGATTCTTTCAAATTTTAACCAATCTGATAAATCCGACATAATTTACTATTTATTGGAAAAGTACGTCGTATCGTTACAGGATGTTATGAGCTAGCAAAGGGGATCAAATGGACCTATATAGTTCAAGCTCCTGATAATTACGAAACCCAATATCCTACATATACATTTCATAATTATCAACTCTAACGCTGCTCCACTAAATGCTTGGCGCTGCACTCTCGAACTACATAGAATTACGAAGCCCGTATAGCTAAGTCTCCATGACATATCATAGTGTATCGTATCCTCATATGATAATCCATAATCAGCTTAAGGACAAGTTCTGTCTTACTTTTCTGATTATTTTTATCTTACGTTCCATTATCTCACCATCAAAAAACTTACCATCCAAAGACAGTATACCATTCGGTTGCACCTATGTATCTAAATGGTTGAGCGTTCCAGTTTTTCCAATTACAAGATAACGCATATAAGAGGATATCATTACTCCTAAAGAGGAGCTATGGATTCCATATCTATGAATAACAAGTCTACGCTATCAAGAGTTATGCCTCCAATGTATGGGCATGCATACCACTATTAAGATGTGGATATCACCTTTGGTACATCAAAAGATACAAGTCAAGACAACGGGCCCACTATTCATATCAGGATTAAGATATTATACAAATGATTGTCTAAAGTGAATCAATTTGCTAAGATAGAATTATTAATCCAAATCAATTCAATTTATGTCTCGATCCAACACATCGTCACCTATGACAAAGTGCCAATGTTTCTATTCACGGAGTCCACATCTGATAGTCAAGACAAACCATCTCCCATTAGGGATATAGACAACATAACAATCTTTACATGCATAAAGTGCCCAACTTTATTCCCTCGATTGCGAATCTTATGATTTAGACCGTCACCTTAAGAATCGTGTCTTCTGCATAATCTGTCCACCATATGCCCAATTCTTAAAGGTTTAGACCGACAGTCTCAGACTATTGTTTGCTTAACATACATTCAACAAATATGAACATAAAGAAGACAAGATTTGGTATATTAACAATAAATAAATTCTTTATTGATAAAAATATCTCCAAAAACTTATTACATTTTTATTCCTTAGGGCATACATGTCTAACAATCTCTCACTTGCACTAAGTGAGTAAATACAACAAATCTTGCATCCCTATAGCTTCCACATGCTTCTCGAAGGCTCTCTCAGTAAGTGTCTTCATAAATGGATCAGCTAAATTGTCATCTGACGTGATCTTGCACACCGTGACTTGCCCGCCCTCAATGAAGTCCTTTATCACATGATACTTTCAATCAATATGCTTAGTCTTCCTGTGAAATCTTGGTTCCTTAGCATTAGCTACCGCCGTACTGTTATCACAGTACAGTGATACCGCCTTATCCATACCAGAAACTACCTCAAGATCCCCAAGGAACTTATGGAGCCACACTGCTTCTTTTGAAGCATCACTAGCTGCCACATACTCGACCTCCATCGTTGAATCTAAAGTGCAATCTTGCTTGACACTTCTCCATCTGATGGCACCGCCGCCTAGTGTAAACACAAAACCCGAAGTCGATTTCTTAGAATCCAGACAAGATTGAAAATCTGAGTCAATGTATCATAGAGGAGTCAAGTCCTTACCCGAATACACAAGCATATACCCTCGAGTCCTTCCAGGTACTTGAAAATATGCTTAACCGCAACCCAATGGTTTGGTCTTGGATCCGCCTGAAATCGACTTACAATCGCGACCGCATAACTAATATCTGGTCGTGTGTAAAGCATGGCATACATGAGACTACCTACTGCCGAAGCATAAGGCACCTTCTTCATGTATTCTCTTTCTTCATATGACTTTGGAGAGTCTTTCTTAGAAAGAGTAATTCCAGACCTAGATAGTTGCCCACCTTTCTTGGAATCCTATATTGCAAACCTTCTGAGAATTTTATCTATGTAGCCAGCCTGAGACAAAGCTATCATTTTGTTCTTCCTATCCTGAAAGATATAGATATTGAGAACAAAATTAGCCTCCCTAAGTCCTTCATGTCAAATTGCTTGGTCAACCATAATTTAACCGATGACAATGCCCAATGTCATTGCCAATTATCAAAATGTCATCTACATAGAGTAGTAGAAAAACCACCTTCCCATCTTTTATGTGTTTGTAAATACATGGTTCATCCACATTTTGTGAGAACCCATAAGTCTTGATCACCTCATCAAATCTTATGTTTCAAGAACGAGAAGCCTACTTAAGTCCATAAATTGACTTTAGCAGCTTACAAACCTTACCCTCTTGACCCGTGACCTTGAACCCGTCTGGTTGTTCCATATAAATGGACTCATCAAGATAGCCATTCACAAAATTCGTCTTGATATCTATCTACCAAATCTCGTAGTCGAGAGCGGCAGCTATGGACAAGAGAATCTAGATGGACTTAAGCATGGCTACAGGCGAAAAATTTTCCTCATAATCGATTCCTTCCTTTTGCGTATAACCCTTAGCTACCAGTCTAGCCTTAAAGGTTTCGACCTTTCCATCTACTGCTCTTTTTCTCTTGTAGATCCACTTACACCCCATGGGTTTTACCCCTTCGGGAAGATCCACAAGCTCCCAGACCTGATTAATCTCCATAGACTTCATCTCTATGTTCATGGTCTCTGTCTAGAGTTTTGAATCAACATCCTCTATAGCTTCTGCGTAAGTATAAGGATCCCTGTCATGTTCATTCAGTTCAGCCAAAAAGACCTCCCTATTGAACATATACCTCTCAGGTTGACGCTCGATCCTCCCATTACGTCGAAGCCCCTCAAGTTGTTGTTTAGGTTTGTTTGGTTTTTCTACACTGATCGGAACGGTTTCATTCGGAACCTCCAGAGTGATCGGATCACTCCTTAACTCCTCAAGCACCAGTTTGCTTTGAGGTTTAAAGTCGTCCATGTAACTCTCCTCAAGGAAAGTTGCATTACTTGAAACCACGACTTTATTTTCCTTTGGGTTATAGAAATAACCCCCTTTAGTCCCTTTTAGATATCCTACAAACATACAAACTTTTGAACGTACTTCAAGCTTATTTGGATCCTTAAATAGGACATGAACCGGAAATCTCCATATGCGAATATGGTTTAAGGATGTCTTCCTACCCGTCCATAACTCGTGAGGAGTTTTAGGGACCGATTTTGAAGGCACATTGTTCAAAAGATAACATGCGGTTTGTAGTGCATATTCTCAAAAGGATAAAGGCAATGATGAATAACTCATCATGGACCTAATCATGTCCAATAAAGTCCTATTTCTTCTCTCTGCTATGCCATTCTGCTGTAGAGTGCCCGGCGCAGTCAAATACGATAAAATCCCATTCTCTAATAAGTGTTCCAAGAACTCATCAGAAAGGTATTCTCCACCTTGATCGGATGGAAGTGTCTTTATGGGTCTACCCAATTGCTTTTCCACTTTAGCCCGAAACTCCTTGAACTTGTCAAAAGTTTCACTTTTATGGTGCATTAGGTACAAATACCAATATCATGAGTAATCACTAATAAAAGTGACGAAGTACTCATACCCTCGTCGTGTGCGGATGTTCAACGGTCTGCAAACATCACTATGCATAAGTTCTAGAGCCCCTTCGGCCCTATTGCCCTTAGACCCGAATGGTCTTTTGGTTATTTTACCCTCCAAACAAGATTCACATAGAGGTATAGATTCTACCTTTAAGTGACTTAAAGGTCCATCCCTTACCAGCCTTTGAATCCTATTTAGGTTAATATGACCAAGGCACAAATGCCAAAGATAAGTCTTATTAGAGTGAGAAGTTTTAAGTCTTTTAGAGTTATTATCATTCATCTCAGCATTAAGCAATAAGTCTATCTTAGGTTTGATAAAATATAGATTATTTTGTATCCATCCAGAACAGATAAAAGATTTATTTTTACGAATCACCACTTTATCATTAAAAGAAAACAAATAGGAGTCTTTAAATAAACAAGCTATAGAAATTAAATTCCTTTTAAATTTAGAAACATAAAAACAATCTTGTAAAAATAAATTCCTATAATTATCAAAATAAAGATGGACGTCTCCCACCGCTTCCGCTGAGACCAAGGATTCATCGCCCATCCGAAGCGTGAAGTTTTCATACAGCAGAGTTTTTGTTTCTTTGAACCCTTGTAGAGAACATGATTAGTTGCACCAGAATCTATGACCCAAATGTCACTAGATTCCTCAACCAAACAAGTTTCTAAATATAGAAGATCACACCTACCTCCTTTGAAAAGAAAGTCCTTGCAATGCTTCTTGATATGCCCGACCTTCTCACAGAATAAGCACTTAAGCTTCTTCGGGTTCTTCTTCTTCTTCTTCTTGCTCTTGGTGCTAGTAGGAATAGAAGACTTCCCGTTCTTGGCCCATTGCTTCTTTCCATTCCTAGAGTTGAGATTGGAACCAGAAGTAGCTACTATGTTGACCTCACCACCTGCAGGAGACTCCTTGATCAACAGTTCGAACTCCTGTAACTGTTTCATTAATTCTGTCAAGGTCATATCCTGTCTATTGCTTAAATTAAAAGTAGCTCTAAATGGAATAAATTCCTTAGACAAAGTCTCAGAAACCATAGTCATCTGAGTTTTAGCATCGATGTCGGCTCCATTGGTTTGTGCCTCAGTGAGGTAACCCATGACTAACATCATGTGCTCCTTTACAATGTCCCCAGTCTCTGCTTACAGTTTAAGAGTTTTCAAAGCGCCCCTTACTGATTTGTTATGGCCCGGCCTCCAAACATAACCTTAAGATTATCCAAGATCTGCTTCGTTGTCTCATAATCCTGATGTTGAGCCTACAACATGTTATTCATGCTAGCCATAACATAGCAGCAGGTCTGATCATCAACATCTTTCCAGCGATCATATGCTTGAAATTGCACACTAGATGAGTCTCCCGTAGGCTCGGGAGGACAAGGGGTTGTCAGTACATATTTCAGTTTCTCAAAGGAAAGGACGATATCCAGGTTTCATTTCCAATCATTATAATTCTCTCCAATTAATAGGTTTTTGTCAAGTATCGATGATAAAGTATTTTTAGAAATTTTTAATCTACAATAAAGAATCATATACCAAACATAAGCAAACATATAATAACAATTTAGTAAGATAACACAATCATGTAAAAATATACAAATGTGTTTATGTGTCAAAACCTTGAAAATATCACAACCTTACAACGATAATTCCCAACTCAGAATTCAACAAGCTCCTAGGGGAGTCATGCTAAATTCAATTATGAACACGAATCCCCTCTTGATTAATATATGTCATTCAGGACCTATATGATCCATCATATATTAATAATCATTTCTTTGACCATTAATTTTATTAACAGAGCTCCTAAGGGAGGTTAATAATAAAATTAATGTGAGTGTATAACCATCGTTTTAATATTTTATCCATGATTTATAATCACCACCTAGGCTGTGCAACCATAAATCATGCTAAACTACCTTATCCTCTCAGAGATCCAATCTGGTATATGATAGAAATTCCTTCCTAGAGGTCAGGACCACCATATTCTGCCTATGGACCAATGATGGAGGCCTTAGGTTCTCTCTTCGAGAACCTTCTCCCACTCAATCTTTTGAAATCAGGGTTTTATTTTAAGAATATGCATGAAAAATTTTAATATGAGCAGCACTCCTTATTCTATATGACATGTTATCAATATACATGGCACATCATATTAAAATGCAGACAAGCAAAGCAAATAAGCAAAGCCACAAGCAAAATACTAATAACCGTAATATTATGGTTCCACCCTAGAGAATAGAAAACTAAGATTACAAGAGAATAATCTAGACATATTATCGATTCTTCATCCTTGAATCCTCAAGCTGTATCCTTCTTCATGTAATACCCATCTTCAAGTCTTCAATCTCTTATAAATTGAATACTTCATATTTTTGGTCATATCCAAATTTAATGTCTCTCATAATTGTTCCAAAAATAAAATTAAAACTGCACCAAAAAACTACACCTATTTTGGAAATTTTTCTGCTCTCTGTCAGTAGGCCGATCTGGGTGATTGACCTGCTGATCATGCTGCATCAGCCTGCCGACTCATGAAAGTTTGGCCTGCCACCAGAGCCACCTAAGTTCTGCCCCACTGATGACCTGTCGAACCTCACGTCCAGCCTGCCGATCTGTGACCATCGGCCTGCCGAACTGGTGAGTCTGGCATGTCGATTGAGCATAAATCTCTCATTCTAGAAAATACAATTTTTAATGTTATTCATTAATTTTATTTTTAACAATTCAAAAACATAAAATTAGAGACTCAATGAATACCTAGGAGCACCATTATCAATCTTTTAGATCTGTCTTCTCCGAATAATTATTTAATTACAAAATTCTTATAAAATTTTTAAAAATAATAATTCCTAGACGGAGATGATAGTCCGCCATCTAATTACATGAAAAAACTTAGATACACATTCTAACCTTTAAAAAACCATGACCGACATTAATTAATTAATTAATTAATAATTAAATAACAATTTAATCAACCATAATTAATTAATAAACATTCACCATATAATTCATGACAACATAAAAATATGTAGAAACCTAGAGTGCCAACTCTTTATAAAATTAAATTCAAGTACATGAGAGATTAAGATCACAAAATTTATACATATAACATGATTACAAACTCGTAAATTTATGCAAAAACCATGACTCTGATACCAATTGTTAGAAAAATAGTACGCAGCATAATTTTAAAAATTTTACATTAGAGTATTTTCTAAAACACAAGTTTACCATGCTATATGCATAAATTAACTAGATCTTACTAACCTTTGATTGCCAAAGAACCCTCGCAAAGCGTGAAGAGAAGTAACGTTCCAAAAGAGTCTCAACCAATTGGTCTTCTTTGCTATTCTCTACCCATGATCGGAGTGAATGTGGGCTCACTGTTGGAAAAGGACTGCGCAGTGGGAATTTTTAAAAAATTTACATCAAAGTATTTTCTAAAATACAAGTTTAACATGCTATATGTATAAATTAAACAATCTTACTAACCTTTGTGTGCCGAAGAACCTCTGCAATCGGTGAAGAGAAGTAACGTTCCAGAAGAGCCTCAACCAACTGGTCTTTTTTGTTGTTCTCTATCCACGATCGGAGTGAGTGTGGGCTCACACGTATAGCTCTTCCACTGGTAACTCTCCTTCCAACCAATCGAGAAAACCTAAAGCAAGTGTTCGTGATTCGTGAACAAAAGCTCTCAGGGAGTTTTCAGATGCTCACCAATAGAGTATCACTCTTAATCTCTCAACTGATCTGAGTAACTCATGAGACTTACTCCCTTTATATAGTGATTGGTCCTGGGATCAGTCCTTATCAGATTAGGTCTCAAAAACTCGAAACAGAATCAAGTTTGGATTAATATCTAATAAAATCCACGTGAAAACGCGTGATCTTATCCCTCGCTTATCGACAGGCCGAATAGGCCCCATCGGCAGGCCGAACTACCGCGTAAATATCTCCTCTAATCTTTTATTTTTCACTCAAGATTCTATAAGATAAAGTCTCAGTTTTAATTCAAAAAACCCAATAGAGAAGTTATCTGATCAAAACAACTTTATCAAGATAATCTCTAAGAAAATAAATCAATTCACAATAATTCTACAAGTTTATCTTGATCTAATTTATCCAATTAAATCAACCAATAAACAGATAAGAATTATCCAATCCTAATAATTCAACAAGTTTGTCTTAAATTAATTTTGTTACAAAATTAATTCAACCAATAAACAAACATGAATTATTTGATTCTTTCAAATTTTAAACCAATTTGATAAATCCGACATAAGTCACCAATTGTTGAAAAAGCACGCCATATTGTTACAGATTTTATGAGCTAGCAAAGGGGACCAAAATGGACCTATAATGTTCAAGCTCTCGATAATTATGAAACTCAATATCTCAGATATACATTTCACAATTATCAACTCCAATGCTACTCCACTAAAAGCTTGGAGCTGCACTCTTGAATTTTATAGAATTACGAAGCCCGTATAGCTAAGTCTCCATGACATATCGTAGTGTATCGTATCCCCATATGATAATCCATAATTGGCTTAAGAACAAGTTCTATCTTACCTTCCCGATTATTTTTATCTTACGTTCCATTATCTCACCATTAGAAAACTTACCATCCAAAGATATTATACCATTCGGTTACACCTATGTATCCAAATGGTTGAGCGCTCTAGTTCTTCAATTATAAGATAACGCATATAAGAGGATATCATTACTCCTAAAGAGGAGCTATGGATTCCATATCTATGAATAACAAGTCTACGCTATCAAGAGTCATGCCTCCAACGTACCGACATGCATACCACTATAGAGATGTGGGTGTCACCCTTTGGTACGTCAAAATACACAAGTCATGACAACGGGCCCATTATTCATCTCAGGATTAAGATACAACATAAATGATTGTCTAAAGTGAATCGATTTGCCAAGACAGAATTATTAATCCAAACCTATTCACTTTGTATCCCGATCCAACACATCGTCATCTATGGCAACGTGCCAATGTTTCTATTCACAGAGTCCATCTCCAATGGTCAAGACAAACCATCTCCCAATAGGGATATAGACACCATAACAATCTTTACATGAATAAAGCGCCCAACTTTATTCCCTCGATTGCAGATCATATGTTTTAGACCGTCACCTTAAGAATCGTGTCTTCCGTATAATCTATCCATCATATGCCCAATTCTTAAAGGATTTGACAGACAGTCTCAGACTGTTGTTTGCTTAACATACATTCAACAAATATGAACGCAAAGAGGACAAGATTTGGTATATATAAATGAATAAATTCTTTATTAATAAAAATTTCTCCAAAAATATATTACATTTTTACTCCTTAGGGCATACATATCTAACACTCACATGTACAGCTCCTCCACTAAGTGACTCCCCTTCCAACTAATCGAGAGAACCTAAAACTAGTGTTCGTGAATTTGTGAACAAAAGCTCTCAGGGAGTTTTTAGATTCCCACTAACAGAGTATCACTCTTAATCTTTCAATTGATCTAAATAACTGATGTGACTTACTCCTTATTTATAGAGGTTGGGTCTAGGGTCAGTCCTTGTCAGATTAGGTCTCAAAAACTCAAAACAGAATCAAGTTTGGATCAATATCTGATAAGATCCGCGTAAAAACGCATGATCTTACCCTTCGCTCATCAGTCGGGCGAACAGGATGATCGGCAGGCCGAAAAACCCCATCGGCAGGCCGAACATGTAGATCGACAGGCCGAACTACCGAATAAATATCTTCACGAATCTTTTATTTTTCACCTGAGATTCTATAGGATAAAGTCTTAGTTTTAATTCAAATAACCCAATAGAGAAGTTATTTGATCAAAACAACTTTATCTAGATAATTTCTAAGAAAATAAATGAATTCCCAATAATTCTATAAGTTTATTTTGATCTAATTTATCCAAAATTAAATCAACCAATAAACAAACAAGAATTATCCGATCCCAATAATTCAACAAGTTTATCTTGAATTAATTTTATCACAAAATTAATTCAACCGATAAATAGACATGAATTATTTGATTCTTTCAAATTTTAACTAATCTGATAAATCCGACATAAGTTACCATTTATTGGAAAAGCACGCCGTATCGTTACAGGATGTTGTGAGCTAGCAAAGGGGACCAAATGGACCTATATAGTTCAAGCTCTCGATAATTACGAAACCCAATATCCCACATATATATTTCATAATTATCAACTCCAACGCTACTTCATTAAAAGCTTAGAGCTGCATTCTCAAACTACATAGATTTACGAAGCCCGTATAGCTAAGTTTCCGTGACATATCATAGTGTATCGTATCCCCATATGATAATCCATAATCGGTTTAAGGACAAGTTCTATCTTACTTTCCCGATTATTTTTATCTTACGTTCTATTATCTCACCATCCAAAAACTTACCATCCAAAGACAGTATACCATTCAGTTACACCTATGTATCCAAATGGTTGAGCGCTCTAGTTTTTTCAATTACAGGATAACACATGCTATGGATTCTATATCTATGAATAACAAGTCTATGCTATCAAGAGTCATGCCTTCAACGTACCGACATGCATACCACTATTAAGATATGGGTGTCACCCTTTGGTATATCAAAAGACACAAGTCAAGGCAACATGCCCACTATTCATCTTAGGATTAAGATACAATACAAATGATTGTCTAAAGTGAATCGATTTGCCGAGACAGAATTATTAATCCAAATCAATTCACGTTATGTCCCGATCTAACACATAATCACCTATGACAATGTGCCAATATTTCTATTCACGGAGTCTACCTTCGATAGTCAAGACAAACTATCTCCTATTAGGGATATAGATAACATAACAATCTTTACATGAATAAAGAGCTCAACTTTATTCCCTCGATTGTGGATATTATGATTTAGACTATCACCTTAAGAATCGTGTCTTTCGCATAATCTATCCACCATATACCTAATGCTTAAAGTGTTAGACATGTATGCTCTAAGGAGTAAAAATGTAATACGTTTTTGGAGACATTTTTATCAATAAAGAATTTATTCATTTATATATACCAAATATTGTCCTCTTTACGTTCATATTTGTTGAATGTATGATAAGCAAACAGTAGTCTGAGACTGTCAGTCTAAACCCTAAGAATTGGGCATATGATGGGATGATTATGCGGAAGACACAATTCTTAGGGTGACGGTCTAAAACATATGATCCACAATCGAGGGAATGAAGTTGGGCGCTTTATTCATGTAAAGATTGTTATGTTGTCTATATCCCTTTTGGGAGATGGTTTGTCTTGGCCATCGGAGTTGGACTCCGTGAATAGAAACATTGGCGCGTTGTCATAGTTCACGATGTGTTGGATCGCGACATAAAGTGAATTGATTTGGATTAATAATTCTGTCTTGGCAAATTGATTCACTTTAGACAATCATTTGTATTGTATCTTAATCCTGAGATGAATAATGGGCCTGTTGTCTTGACTTGTGTCTTTTGATGTACCAATGGGTGACTCCCACATTTCTATAGTGGCATGCATGCCGGTACGTTGGAGGCATGACTCTTGATAGCGTAGACTTGTTATTCATAGATATGGAATCCATAGCTCCTCTTTAGGAGTAATGATATCCTCTTATATGCGTTGTCCTGTAATTGAAAAACTGGAGCGCTCAACCATTTGGATACATAGGTGTAACCGAATGATATACTATCTTTGGATGGTAAGTTTTCTAACGGTGAGACAATGGAACGTAAGATAAAAATAATCGGGAAGGTAAGACAGAACTTGTCCTTAAGCCGATTATGGATGATCATATGGGAATGCGATATACTATAATATGTCATGGAGACTTAGCTACCCGAGCTTCGTAATTCTATAAAGTTCGAGAGTGCAGCTCCAAGCTTTTAGTGGAGTAGCGTTGGAGTTGATAATTGTGAAATGTATATCTGGGATATTGGGTTTCATAATTATCATGAGCTTGAACTTTATAGGTCCATTTTGGTCCCCTTTGCTAGCTCACGAAATCCTGTAACGACACGGCGTGTTTTTCCAATAATTGGTGACTTATGTCGGTTTTATCAGATTGGTTTAAAATTTATAAGAATCAAATAATTCATGTTTGTTTATCGGTTGAATTAATTATGTAAGAAAATTAGTTCAAGATGAACTTGTTGAATTATTGCGTTCGGATAATTCTTGTCTGTTTATCGGTTGTTTTAATTTTGGACAATTAGAACAAGATAAACTTGTAGAATTATTGTGAATTGATTTATTTTCTTAGAGATTATCTTGATAAAGTTTGTTTTGATCAGATATCTTTTCTATTGGGTTATTTGAATCAAAACTGAGACTTTATCCTTTAGAATCTCGGGTGGAAAATAAAAGATTCGCGGAGATTTTTTCTCGACAGTTTGGCCTACCGGATGACGTGTTCGGCCTACCGAACTGGCCTGTTTGGCCTGCCTATCAGAAAGTTTGGCCTGTCGACCGACGACAGTTAAGATTACGCATTTTCACTCGGATCTTATCAGATATTGATCCGAACTTGATTCTGTTTTGATTTTATGAGACCTAATCTGATATGGACTGACCCTAGGACCAATAGGTATAAATAGGGAGTGAGTCTAATGATTTACTCATATCAATTTGAGAGATTAAGAGTGATACTCTTCGAGTGAGCATCTGAAAACTCCCTGAGAGCTTTTGTTCACAAATCACGAACACTAGCTTTGGGTTCTCTCTATTGGTTAGAAGGAGAGTCACCGGTGGAAGAGCTGTACGTGTGAGCCCACACTCACTCCAGTTGTGGATAGAGAATAGCAAAGAAGACCAGTTAGTTGAGGCTCTTCTGGAACGTTACTTCTCTACACAGGTTGCGGAGGTTCTTCAACACACTGAGGTTAGTAAGATCTGTCTAATTTATACATATAACATGTCAAACTTGTGTTTTGGAAAATACTATGATGAAAAATTTTAAAAATTCCGCTGCATACTTTGTTTCCAACAATTGGTATCAGAGCCGTGGTTTTTACATAAATTTGCAAGTTTGTGATTATGTTATATGCATAAATTTTGTGATCTTAGTCTCTCCTATGCTTGAATTGAATTTTATAGAGAGATGGCACTCTAGGTTTCTATATTATATATATGTTGTCATGGATTATATGGTGAATGTTTATTAATTAATTATGGTTGATTAAATTGTTGTTTAATTATTTATTAATTAATTAATACCGGTTATGGTTCCTTAGAGGTTAGAATGTGTATCTAGGTTTTTCATGTAATTAGATGGCGGACTATCATCTCCGTCTAGGAATTGTTATTTAATTTTTAATTTGTAAGAATTTTGTAATTAAATAATTATTCGGAGAAGACGGAACGAGAAGTCGGATCTTAAAGATTGATGATGGTGCCTCCAGGTATTTCCTGAGTCTCTAATTTTATGTTTTTGAATTGTTGAAAATAAAATTGATGAATTGCATTAAAATTGTATTTTCTGGATTAAGGTTTCTTCTGCTCGGTCGGCATGCCGGACCTCACAGTTCAGCAGGCTGAAGGTCACAAATCGGCCGGCCGGACGTACGGTCCGGCAAGCCGACAGTGGGGCAGAAATTTTGGTGCTCTGTCGGCAGGCCGAACCTTCATGTTCGGCAGGCCGAACCACCATGATCGGCAGACCGATCACCCAGATCGGACTGCCGACCGAGAGCTGCCAGGTGTCCAGAAAAGGTGTAATTTTTCCATTGCAGTTTTAATTTTATTTTTGGGACAATTCTGAGAAACATTAAATTTGGATATGACCGAAAATATGAAGTGTTCGATTCATACGGGATTGAGGACTTGAAGATGGATATTACATAAAGAAGGATACAGCTTAAGGATTCAAGGATGAAGAATCGATAAATGTCTCGATTATTCTCTTGTAATCTTAGTTTTCTATTCTCTAGGGTGGAACCATAATATTACGGTTATTATTATTATTATGCTTGTAGCTTTGCTTGATTGCTTTGCTTGTCTGCATTATAATATGATTTACCATGTATATTGATAACATGCCATATAGAATAGGGAGTGCCGCTCATATTAAAATTGTTCATGCATAATTTTAAAATAAAACCTTGACTTCAAAAGATTGAGTGGGAGAAGGTTTTCGAAGAGAGAACCTAAGGCCTCTATCGTTGGTCCATAGGAAGAACATGGTGGTCCTGACCCCTAGGAAGGGATTTCTATCATGTACCAGATTAGATCTCTGAAAGGATAAGGTATTTTAGTATGATTTATGGTTGCACACCCCTAGGTGGTGATTATAAATCATGGATAAAATATTGAAACGGTGGTTATACACTCACGTTAATTTTATTATTAACCTCCCCTAGGAGCTCTGTTAATAAAATTAATGGCCAAAGAAACGATTATTAGTATATGCTGGATCATATGGGTCCTGGATGGCATATATTAATCAGGAGGGGATCCATGTTCCTGGTTGAATTTGGCATGACTCCCCTAGGAGCTTGTTGAATTCTGAGTTGGGAATTATCATTGTAAGGTTGTGATATTTTCAAGGTTTTGACACATAAACACATTTGTATGATTTTACATGATTGTGTTATCTTACTAAATTATTATATATGTTTGCTTATGTTTGGTATATGATTCTTTATTGTAGATTGAAAATGTCTAAAAATGCTTTATCATCGATACTTGACAAAAACCAATTAACCGGTGAGAACTATAACGATTGGAAACGGAACCTGGACATCGTCCTTTCCTTTGAGAAACTAAAATATGTTCTGACAACTCCTTGTCCTCCCGAGCCTATAGGAGACTCAACTAATGAGCAATTCCAAGCGTACGATCGCTGGAAAGATGCTAATGATCAGGCCCGCTGCTATGTTATGGCTAGCATGAACAATGTGCTGCAGGCTCAACATCAGGATTATGAGACTGTGAAGCAGATCTTGGATAATCTTGAGGACATGTTTGGAGGCCAAGCCATAACAAAGCGGCAAGGGGCGCTTCAGAAACTCTTAAACTGTAGACAAAGACCGGGGACATCTGTAAAGGAGCATATGATGTTAGTCATGGGTTACCTCGCTGAGGCTCAAACCAATGGAGCCGACATCGATGCTGAAACTCAGATGACTATGGTCTTTGAGACTCTGTCTAAGGAATTTATTCCATTTAGAGCTACTTTTAATTTGAGCAATAGACGGGATATGACCTTGATAGAACTAATGAAACAGTTACAGGAGTTTGAACTACTGATCAGGGAGTCTCCTGCTGGTGGAGAGGCCAATATGGTAGCTGCTTCTGGTTCCAATCCTAACTCTGGGAATGGAAAGAAGCAACGGACCAAGAGTGGTAAGTCTTCTATTCCTGTTGCTACCAAGAGCAAGAAGAAGAAGAAGAAGAACCCAAAGAAGCTTAAGTGCTTCTTCTGTGGTAAGGTCGGGCATATAAAGAAGCATTGCAAGGACTTCCTTTCCAAGGGAGGTAGGTGTGATCTTCTATATTTAGAAACTTGTTTGGTTGAGGAATCCAGTGACATTTGGGTCATAGATTCCGGTGCAACTAATCATGTTTGTGTTTCTCTGCAGGGATTCAAAGAAACGAGAAGTCTACTTCGTGAAGACTTAACGCTTCGGATGGGCGATGGATCCTTGGTCTCAGCGGAAGCAGTGGAAGATGTCCATCTTTATTTTGATAATTATAGGAGTTTAATTTTGCGAGACTGTTTTTATGTTCCTAAATTTAAAAGGAATTTAATTTCTGTATGTTCTTTATTTAAAGACTCCTACGTGGTATCTTTTAATGAAAAAGTGGTGATTCGTAAAAATAAATCTTTTATCTGTTTTGGATGGATGCAAAATAATCTATATTTTATCAAACCTAAGATGGACCTATTGCTTAATGCTGAGATAAATGATAATGACTCAAAAAGACTTAAAACTTCTCACTCTAATAAGACTTATCTTTGGCATTTGCGCCTTGGCCATATTAACCTGAATAGGATTCAAAGGTTGGTAAGGGATGGACCTTTAAGTCATTTAAAGGTGGAATCTATACCTCAATGTGAGTCTTGTTTGGAGGGTAAAATGACCAAAAGACCATACGGGTCTAAGGGCAATAGGGCCGAAGGGGTTCTAGAACTTGTGCATAGTGATGTTTGCGGACCGATGAACATCCAAGCACGATGAGGGTATGAATACTTCGTCACTTTTATTGACGATTACTCAAGATATGGGTATGTGTACCTAATGTACCACAAAAGTGAAACTTATGATAAGTTCAGGGAGTTTCGGGCTGAAGTGGAAAAGCAATTGGGTAAACCCATAAAGGCACTTCGATCTGATCGAGGTGGGGAATACCTTTCTGATGAGTTCTTGGGACACTTGTTAGAGAATTGGACTTTATCCCATTTGACTGCGCCGGGCACTCTGCAGCAGAATGGCGTAGCGGAGAGAAAGAATAGGACTTTGTTGGACATGATTCGGTCCATGATGAGTTATTCATCATTGCCTTTATCCTTTTGGGGATATGCACTACAAACCGCATGTTATCTTTTGAACAATGTGCCTTCAAAATCGGTCCCTAAAACTCCTCACGAGTTGTGGACAAGACGGAAGACATCCTTAAACCATATTCGCATATGGGGATGTCCAGCTCATGTCCTGTTTAAGGATCCGAATAAGTTGAAAGCACGTTCAGAGGTTTGCGTGTTTGTAGGATATCCAAAAGGGACTAAAGGGGGTTATTTTTATAACCCAAAGGAAAATAAAGTCGTGGTTTCAACTAATGCAACTTTCCTTGAGGAGAGTTACATGAACGACTTTAAACCTCGAAGCAAAGTGGTGCTTGAGGAGTTGAGGGGTGATCCGTTTACTTTGGAGGTTCCGAATGAAACCATTTCGATCAGTGTAGAAAAACCAAACAAACCTGAAAAACAACCTCAGGGGCTTCGGCGTAGTGGGAGGATCGGGCGTCAACCTGAAAGGTATATGTTCAATGGCGAAGTCTTTTTGGCTGAACCGGATGAACAAGACAGGGATCCTTATACTTACGCAGAAGCTATGGAGGATGTTGATTCAAGACTCTGGATAGAGGCCATGAACATAGAGATGAAGTCTTTGGAGACTAATCGGGTCTGGGAGCTTGTGGATCTTTCCGAAGGGGTAAAACCCATAGGGTGTAAGTGGATCTACAAGAGGAAAAGAGGAGTGGATGGAAAGGTCGAAACCTTTAAGGCTAGACTGGTAGCTAAGGGTTATATGCAAAAGGAAGGAATCGATTATGAGGAAATCTTTTCACCTGTAGCCATGCTTAAGTCCATCCGGATTCTCTTGTCCATAGCTGCCGCTCTCGACTACGAGATTTGGCAGATGGATGTCAAGACGGCTTTTCTGAATGGTTATCTTGATGAGTCCATTTATATGAAACAACCAGACGGGTTCAAGGTCGCAGGTCAAGAGGGTAAGGTTTGTAAGCTGCTAAAGTCAATTTATGGACTTAAGCAGGCTTCTCGTTCTTGGAACATAAGATTTGATCAAGTGATCAAGACTTATGGGTTCTCACAAAATGTGGATGAACCATGTGTTTACAAACACATTAAGAATGGGAATGTGGTTTTTCTACTACTCTATGTAGATGACATTCTGCTAATTGGCAATGACGTTGGGGCATTGTCATCGGTCAAATTATGGTTGACCAAGCAGTTTGACATGAAGGACTTAGGTGAGGCTAATTTTGTTCTCGGTATCCAGATCTTTCGGGATAGGAAGAACAAAATGATAGCTTTGTCACAGGCCGGCTACATAGATAAAATTCTTAGGAGGTTTGCAATGCAGGATTCCAAGAAAGGTGGGTAACCATCTAGGTCTGGAATTACTCTTTCTAAGAAAGACTCTCCAAAGTCTTATGAGGAAATAGAATACATGAAGAAGGTGCCTTATGCTTTGGCAGTGGGTAGTCTCATGTATGCCATGCTTTGCACTCGACCGGATATTAGCTATGCGGTCGGGATTGTGAGTCGATTTCAGGCAGATCCAGGACCGAACCATTGGGTTGCGGTAAAGCATATTTTCAAGTACCTGAGAAGGACTCGAGGGTATATGCTTGTGTATTCGGGTAAGGATTTAACTCCTCTAGGATACACTGATTCAGATTTTCAATCCTGCCTAGATTCTAGGAAATCGACTTCGGGGTTTGTGTTTACTCTAGGTGGCGGTGCCATCAGTTGGAGAAGTGCGAAGCAAGATTGCATTTCGGATTCAACGATGGTGGCCGAGTATGTGGCGACTAGTGATGCTTCGAAAGAAGCAGTGTGGCTCCGCAAGTTCCTTGGGGATCTTGAGGTAGTTCCTGGTATGGATAAGGCGGTATCACTGTACTGTGATAACAGTGCGGCGGTAGCTAATGCTAAGGAACCAAGATTTCACAAGAAGAGTAAGCATATTGATCGGAAGTATCATGTGATAAAGGACTTCGTTGAGAGCGGGCATGTCACGGTGTGCAAGATCGCGTCAGAGGACAATTTAGCTGATCCATTCACGAAGACACTTACTGGGAGAGTCTTCGAGAGGCATGTGGAAGCTATGGGGGTGCGAAATTTGTAATATTTACTCACTTAGTGCAAGTGGGAGATTGTTAGACATGTATGCTCTAAAGAGTAAAAATGTAATACGTTTTTGGAGACATTTTTATTAATAAAGAATTTATTCATTTATATATACCAAATATTGTCCTCTTTACATTCATATTTGTTGAATGTATGATAAGCAAACAGTAGTCTGAGACTGTCAGTCTAAACCCTAAGAATTGGGCATATGATGGGATGATTATGCGGAAGACACAATTCTTAGGGTGACGGTTAAAACATATGATCCGCAATCGAGGGAATAAAGTTGGGCGCTTTATTCATGTAAAGATTGTTATGTTATCTATATCCCTTTTGGGAGATGGTTTGTCTTGGCCATCGGAGTTGGACTCCGTGAATAGAAACATTGGCGCGTTGTCATAGTTGACGATGTGTTGGATCGGGACATAAAGTGAATTGATTTGGATTAATAATTCTGTCTTGGCAAATTGATTCACTTTAGACAATCATTTGTATTGTATCTTAATCCTGAGATGAATAATGGGCCTGTTGTCTTGACTTGTGTCTTTTGATGTACCAATGGGTGACTCCCACATTTCTATAGTGGCATGCATGCCTTAACGTTGGAGGCATGACTCTTGATAGCGTAGACTTGTTATTCATAGATATGGAATCCATAGCTCCTCTTTAGGAGTAATGATATCCTCTTATATGCATTGTCCTGTAATTGAAAAACTAGAGCACTCAACCATTTGGATACATAGGTGTAACCAAATGATATACTATCTTTGGATGGTAAGTTTTCTAATGGTGAGACAATGGAACGTAAGATAAAAATAATCGGGAAGGTAAGACAGAACTTGTCCTTAAGCCGATTATGGATGATCATATGGGGATGCGATACACTATGATATGTCATGGAGACTTGGCTACACGAGCTTCGTAATTCTATAATGTTCGGGAGTGCAGCTCCAAGCTTTTAGTGGAGTAGCGTTGGAGTTGATAATTGTGAAATGTATATCTGGGATATTGGGTTTCATAATTATCATGAGCTTGAACTTTATAGGTCCATTTTGGTCCCCTTTGCTAGCTCACGAAATCCTGTAACGACACGGCGTGCTTTTCTAATAATTGGTGACTTATGTCGGATTTATCAGATTGGTTTAAAATTTATAAGAATCAAATAATTCATGTCTGTTTATCGGTTGAATTAATTATGTAAGAAAATTAGTTCAAGATGAACTTGTTGAATTATTGCGTTCGGATAATTCTTGTCTGTTTATCGGTTGTTTTAATTTTGGACAATAAGAACAAGATAAACTTGTAGAATTATTGTGAATTGATTTATTTTCTTAGAGATTATCTTGATAAAGTTTGTTTTGATCAGATATCTTTTCTATTGGGTTATTTGAATCAAAACTGAGACTTTATCCTTTAGAATCTCGGGTGGAAAATAAAAGATTCGCGGAGATTTTTTCTCGACAGTTCGGCCTGCCGGATGACGTGTTCGGCATGCCGAACTGGCATGTTCGGCCTGCATATCAGAAAGTTCGGCCTGCCGACCGACGACAGTTAAGATTACGTGTTTTCACGCGGATCTTATCAGATATTGATCTGAACTTGATTCTGTTTCGATTTTTTGAGACCTAATCTGATATGGACTGACCCTAGGACCAATAGGTATAAAAAGGGAGTGAGTCTAATGATTTACTCAGATCAATTTGAGAGATTAAGAGTGATACTCTTCAAGTGAGCATCTGAAAACTCCCTGAGAGCTTTTGTTCACAAATCACGAACACTAGCTTTGGGTTCTCTCTATTGGTTAGAAGGAGAGTCACCGGTGGAAGAGCTATACGTGTGAGCCCACACTCACTCCGGTTGTGGATAGAGAATAGCAAAGAAGACCAGTTGGTTGAGGCTCTTCTGGAACGTTACTTCTCTACATAGGTTGCGGAGGTTCTTCAACACACTGAGGTTAGTAAGATCTGTCTAATTTATACATATAACATGTCAAACTTGTGTTTTGGAAAATACTCTGATGAAAAATTTTAAAAATTCCGCTGTGCACTTTGTTTCCAACATAAAGGTTTTGACCGACAGTCTCAGACTATTATTTGCTTAACATACATTCAACAAATATGAACGTAAAGATGACAAGATTTGGTATATTAATAATAAATAAATTCTTTATTGATAAAAATATCTCCAAAAACTTATTACATTTTTACTTCTTAGGGCATACATGTCTAACAGTTGTCATGACTTTACTTTTATCCAGATGATTAGTGTTGATGAGATGATGATTACGTTTGGATGTATGATTATTATGTGATATAATATAACTGTTTTGGGTGACACATGTTGCAATTAGGGAGTGCCAAAATATCTTTAAAATTGTTTTTTTTTGTAGGTTTAAATTTTTGGTTTTGATAAAAATAAGCTGTTATACTGCCAAAATTTTGTCAAAACTAACTAACATGGGTAGAATGATTTAGGATGGATTTTTAGTAATCAAATGGGTTATAACTAGATTTAATATATGTTCAGATCTTGTGTGACACCATCGAACAACTTTTAAGGACATCCAAAGTATTCTTCAAAGGTATATCCCACAGGGTAGTCATTTGTCGACACAATAGACATCACATAGTTGAAATTTTCAGAAAAAAACTTCTCTATTAATATTTTAATGTTTTAAAGGATAAATGTGCTTAGAAACAAACCTTGACACATAAGGGAAGTTTTCTTGACTTTCTCAATCAACAGTGCAATTTTGAATATTGTTAGAGGGGGCAAAGTATATACAAAAGTGTAAAAAAATTTATTTAAGGGTCAAAAACACAATGAGCCATTGGGCCCGGAGGGCAGCTGGCCCCTGGGGCCCAATGTCCCTTGAATGCATCAGGAATCACCACGTGGATGGAACAACTACGAGGCAAATATGAAGAAAGAAAAGTTTCTTGAATCTGCACTTAAAACTCCTTTTTAACGTTGATTGTGCTAAAATAGGGTGCTAACTCTCTTTTTCGTCTTATGCAATTTCCTTACATATTGAACCGAAAACAATTTCGTTATCGTCGTCTTCTTGGTCACTTTCATCAAAGATTGGACAAAAATTATTTCTTTCCTAGTTTTCGTCGATCTTCTGCTTTAGAATCTTCATTAAAGTTTTTACCTACTTCCTTCATGCCAGTACGTGGATTGTTATCTGCTGGACTGAGGTCAAGGTCATCATCTACAAAACCATCATTGTGATTATACGGTGAGGTGACTTTTAGGATTGGCATATCGAGTTTTTTTTATAATGACGTGAACATCGCATTGCACAAGAGAAAACTAAATTGTCTGGAGAAGGGCGAATGCTTCAGGATTAGAGTTGATGGATGTGGTCGCATGAACAATAGAACTGCTAAGAGGTGACATGATAAAAATTGGTATAGGAATATTTCATTTCCATTACCAACTGACGCAGCGAAAACGTATGAAAAATTAAATAAAAAAAGATAAATTCATAAAATCTATTGATTCAATAAGAATATTGGGTAAATCCATTGATTCAATCAGCTGAATACGAAAGATAGGACTTGTATAAACATGTTGATTCATTAATTAATTCCACATAATGCAGAAAATTGGAAACATAAAATTGAGAAAATTCTCTTAAACTTTTTATTTGTAAACTGAACTAAACTAAAAATACAATCCTGAAAAGCTCACAAAATAGAGAATCAGAAGATAAAACCGATTCAAAATTAAAAATTCAAATAAAGAAAACCAACCTATTGAAAATAAAATTAAAAAAAAAAGAAACTATCCTACCTCATTACAAAAATAGTTTTGAAAATCATAATTAAATTAATTGCATGGCTTCGTTGCAGGTTGGAATTCAGATCAACTAAATTGGGTAGGTGAGAATTGGATTGCACGTCTGGTAACCCATTGAGTTGGATTCAGGTAATAGGTGGATTACTTCCACATGTACATGGTACCTCAGGAAGATTGTCCAGTCTTTACATACACAGAGGACAACATTGCAAGAGGTCAAGTGTCTTGCAAAACTAACAATAGAAGAACTTGTTGGCTCTCTAATAAGTCATGACATCACAAGAAGGTAAAGTCAAGAAGAAGACTACACACTAACAAGAAAATAATGGTAATTCATGAAGAAGAAACAGAAAAAGATGACGCATCTGCAATTAAATTGATTCTGATATAATGTTCTTATTTACTGAGAAATACAAAGATTCTACAAGAGATCCAATCAAAGAAGAATATTCAAGAAGGATAAACGAAAAGGAGAAAAATGAAAAAAGGGATGAAATTATTTATTTTGATTGCGAGAAAGTGGGACATAAAACTAAAAACTAGAGTTTGCCCCTAATTAGATGAAGAGTAAGAAGAATGAAAGAAAGAAGTAAGGATTGAGAAAGAGGTCTCCAAGCTACCGGTAATGAACTTGATCCTGAAGAATCCAACGAGGAGGAGTCAAGAAAAATAACCAATATTTGTTTTATAGTATTTGATGATGAGGTAACTTCGTCTAACACTCTGAATGAAAAATTTGTTGATTTTAAAAAATGAATCACTTAACAAGAAGATTGTATTACTTTGGAAGAAATAGAAGCCTCAAAAAATAGGAAACAAAATTTTATTTTGGTCATAAATCTTTTAACGACCTAACTTTTAAAGTTACAAGATATTTGTAGACCTTTTCTCGTCACTTTTTGAAAAATATGAAAAAAATACTGAAAATAATATATATGCCTTATACATATTTAGTATTAATTAAAATATATCCAAATATTTAGATATAGCTAATGGTCTACCCAAACATCAAATAACATCTAATAAACATAGTCATACTCGCAAATGTGTACAAAAAATATAGCTCTACATAAGCAAATGTGTACAATAAATATAGCTCTACACAAGGAAAAATTATCTAATGAGAATAGTCCTATGCAAAGCAAAAATATCTAACAATAGAAGTTGCTGGAAATGATGGTATTGTATCGTCCTGTAGTAAGAACATAAGTCCTGGATGATTTAACGGCAAATGAAGTTGCCGTAGTAGTTTTTGAATTAGGTCATTTCATTGTTTCACCTGCGCCGCCATGTCTGCTATATGGTGTTCAAGCTGGTCGCATGTATTGAGGAAATAGATTTTGCTATCAAGGTTCTCTTGATTTTGTTAGTGTGTCAACCATCCATTACATGATTTTGAATCTTACAAGTGGCATAAATATAAGCATACAAATTAAATACGTCATAAATGTTGGAAAAAGACGCAAGATGAAGAAATTCGCTCAATAATGACAATAGCAAATTACGTGTCTTAAACTCACAATCCCCAAAAGATTATACACTCTTGTAAGGCCTGCTGTCTCGTTCTCACTCTTTTCTATTTCTCTTGGATGCTTACCATTGAGAAATGAGCTGAAAACTCACTTATTTATAGGCCTAGATAACCGCTTTTATTATACCAAGAACAAACATAAATACAAATTAATAAAAACCACACACTTGTATTACATTATTGCACCTGCACCTAATCCACTCGTCTATAACTTAAACAACTACATCATGAATTATGTTTCAGAAGCTTCAAGAAATTGGACTTCGTTAAACTTCTCAACCCAAACGCTTAGGCTAGTGTTGCATAATTAGGCTTTCATTAAGTAATTGGGCTGACATTGATTATTAATTATTAATTTTTAATATTTTAGTTAAAATTAGACTCCCCAGCTATTCAAGCACCAGTTCATGTTTTTGTTTGGGAAGTTTTACTGTTTATTTGGACGAACGCCACTTTAGATAGCATTTTGAATGACAATGTTCACATTCAGAGCAAAAAAAAAAGGAAAAATGATTATCTTCACATTTAACAGTTACAACTAAGAAAAGGGGAAAACTGACATAATTCCAACCTGCAAGAAATATGAGGTTTAAAAGTAGAGTTACGCATAGGAAAGTTACTTCCAAATGGTGAACTATAAACTTGGAACCATTCACATTTTTGTATCTAGTTCCGCCTGATTATTTGCACCAGCCCGTAAAAACTATCACAAAATTTTTTAAATAAAAATTCTGTTAAACAATATATGTGACGCACGATATATATCAGATCAGAATATATATGTATATATATATATATATATCCAGACTCCACATATATCTCAGATGAATATAAACCTAAAAATCCACTTTTGAAGTTTATTTACTTTCCAATTATCGTCTATGAAGCATTTCGTGCACCCGCAAAATATTCTAACCATTATTTGTTTACGAGCCATGCAAAAGTTTTGCCGATTTAAGTCCTAATTGTATTCCTTGTGACACTTAAAGCGACGAAAGCAAGAAAGCAGCGAAGAATTGCTGAATTACAAAAGATTCTTCAGAAGGAGTATCGAAAACAGAATTTTTTTTTTTTCTTGATACAGAGGCAAGTGACCTTTTTAAACGCCTTTTTAAAATAAAATGTTATTAATACTAATAGCCTTTAAATTTTAAAGCCTCTTTCATTTTGCCCCTGAACTTTAAAAATTAACATTTTGCCTTCTAAATTTTAAAAATAACTAGTTTTCTCTTGAACTTTTAAAGCTTCTCACTGTCTCCTAAATTTTTGATTTTCTAATCAATAGACGGAATTAAGCTCACACGAATGCACATGGGTCACTTATAAGAAAAAAATGAGATTTTATAACTCTTAAATTTTGTTTTACTTTTACACTCTCACTTGACGTTTTTATTTTTATTTTTTTTATCTTTACTCTCATTTAGAAAGAGTATACTTGCACATTTTTTTCTCATTTTTAATAGGTAACTCATTTAATTAGTTGATATTGTTCGTCGATATTTGAATTTGAATACTAAAAAAAATGAGTTACCTATTAAAGATGAGAAGATATCAACAAACAATATCAAGAAGAAATGTGTATACAGACCCTTCTTAAATAAGAGCAAATAAAAAGAAACTAAATGAGAGTAAATGTGAAACAAAACCTAAGAGTGATAATATCTCACTTTTATAGGGGACCCATTTGTGAATGATGTGAGTTTAATTCTGTCTATTTAAATGGAGAATCGAAAAATAGAAGACAAAATAAGGAGCTTTAAAACCAAGGCAAAATGGTGATTATTAAAATTGAGGGAGTAAAGTGAGAAGTTTTAAAAGTTTAGGAGATAAAGTGATAATTTTTAAAGTTCGAGGGGCAAAATGAAATAGACCTTAAAGTTTAAGGATCATTAGTGTTAATAACCTTAAGATAAATGACCATTTTTTCTAAATTAGGTAAATGGCAAAATAACAAAAATACCTTTATTACTTATTAATTTGCTATAGTACATAAGTAATAAAACTTGAACATATCAGTGATAAACTCAAATCCATTAAAACTAAACATGAATATATCAATGATAAACTATGGTATGTCAGTGATATAATGTAGTATATCAATGATAAACCTGAATACATCAGTGATAAACCATAATATATCAGTGATAGACCTAAATATATCAGTGATAAACCTTAATACATCATTGATAAACCCGTATATAATAGACCCTAACAAAAAAAAAAAAAAAAAAACCTTACTTTTTCTCTCTTCTTTCTCTCCCTTTTCATCTCTAGGCACTGTCAGAGCCACACTTCGCCAGGTTTCCCCATGGAGTGCTGGCAAAGGTTATATTTAATTAGTAATAGTGAATGTTATTTTTGTTATTTTTATTTTATAATTAATAAGGAGGGCTCTTTTGCCTAATTTTTTTAAAAAAACTATAATCTCTATTTTAAAGAGGGAATTAAAAATGCCACCGAACCTAATTTCTATATTTTTTTTTACTCAAATATAAAATTTTGTTTTTTTATAAAGATAAATTTACATCATATCATAGGAATATAAAAACAATGTGGAGATGAAAATTAGAAAAATGAACAAAAATATTAGAGCGACGTTACTAATTACGGTGGACAAAAGAAATTGTTTATATTAATAGGGTGTTTAGTAAGCATAGTTAGAACTAATTTTTTGGTTACTAAATAGTGTAAAGCTCTCACATGTTACAGTAAAAGGTAAAAAATTGCTACACTGTAAAGCTCTCATATGTTGTAGTGTTTTGTCTAAGACGTCTAGACTAGTAGACAAAATATATATCCTATAGAAATGAAAGGCGTGAGCTATTTGTGTTGTGTTTTTTATTTTTTATTTTTTATTTTTTTTTAAGATAAATTTACATCATATCTTATTGGAATAATAAAAAAAAAAACTATAGCAGAGATGAAAAGAAACGTAGAAACAATATTAGAGATACATTATTAATTACGTTGGACAGAAGAAGCTGTTTATATTAAATTTTGTCTAATAGGTCTAGACCAGTAGACCAAAAATAATCCTAGAAACGGAAAGCGTGAGCTGTTTGTGTTGTTTTTTTTTTTTTTAATTAAAAAAATAGATAAATTCACTCTCATACTAAATTTTGTCAAGAAGTCTAGACCAGTAAACGAAAAATATATCCCAGAAATGAAAAGCGTAAACTGTTTGCCTTGTGTTTTTTTTTTTTTAATTAAAAAAGGTTTACATAATATCATGGGAACAAAAATTTATAAGATGAACAAGATAAGTCATTTATATTAAATTTTCTTCAAGAATTTTAGACGAAAAATATGTATCCTCGGAATGAAAACCGTGAGTTGTTTGTGTTTTTTTCCTAAAAATAATAACATAAGATTGAGTTATTTATAATTAAATTTTGTCCAAAAAAGAGTACACTTGAGGTAATGCATATCCTAAGAATAAAAAGCGTGAGCTGTTAATATAAATATATAAACCAAGATGACGTACTAATCTTATGTGAGAAAGGAACTGTTCGGAGATGAGTCAATATTCGTATCCCCTATTTTTTGTGCAAGCAACTTGGAAACCATGACGGCAAAGTTTGACCATTTGACCACACTTTATTATAAGTTATGTCTATTGAATTAATTACTTGAATCAAAGAAGAAATACATTAAACCAAAGGTTTACAGTCCAATACTTTTCTCAAAACTTGATCGATTTCACATGGAGTAAAAAACAGGGGCCAGCCAAGAAAAGATGCACCATTGCTCCATGACATGTGACTTGAAGGTCATTTGCATCTTCTTTTAATTTTTGTTGGGAATATGCTTAGTCATTGCCTGGTCCTTGACTGTGTAATGTTTTTTTCACTATTGAGAGTACCATTCTTTTCATGCACTTAAAGCCGTATTTCAACACTTTATGCCACAAGGCACCATGTACTAGTTGGAACCGCGGCCTCATGTTCCTATTCTTTTTATGTGCAGCGCCCTAAAAAATTGATCATTATTTTTTTAACAAATTTCTTGAGATTAAGTTTAACAACGCAGTCAGAACCAAAAATTAAAACTAATTTATTATAACAGTAAGAGTTTTATACTGTAATATATTTTTGCTTTACATTATAATATATGAAAATTTTATAATATAACAGTTAAACTGTTGGAATTAAAATATGAAACGCAGCGGAAGGAACGGATCGTTGACAAACAAATTTTCTGAAAACTTTATTGATCGGGAATAGATAAATAGTTTTAATTATTGATAGAAAGCTTTAGGAATTTTACTAACCTTTTGAAGACTTTCAGGGCATCCTAGCTTTCCTCTTTGACACTACGATCTTTCAATCCAGGCCTCCACACCAATGGAAAGATGAGTGGGCGTCAAAATGCAAGAATGAATTTTTCTCACACTTTTTTGAATCTGCTATGTACTCAACACATGAGATAGCAAACCTTTTTTTTAGAGAAGAACTCTCAGTTTTTCTCTCTGAGTATTCTGCAAAAGATACGTGAATAAAAAATTTCTTGAAATAACTGTTATCTCTCCCTTTTTATATCTGAGCCATTAGTAATTAGTCAATTAATTTCAAATTTAAAATAACCAATATATAACATGTATAAAAATATATATATATATTACATAATTGTAACCTTTTTACTTTTCCCTTTCTTTTTTTTTCTTTTTTTTTTCCAAATCACAAAGTGATTCGTGTCTCTCACACACACACACATACATATGTATATATAAGTCATCCGTGAAAGTAAACAAATGTTTACTTCTTTTTTTTTAAACCGAATCAGCCATGATTCGTTTTATATATAATATATATATATATATATATATATATATATATAAAAGTTAAAAAAAAAACCATAAACAACCGTTTACGTAAATGATTTCAAAAACAAAAGTAATATATATATATATATTAATATATTATAAAATCTTATATATATATATAAGATTTGATTCAATACCATATATATAGATATATATATATATATCTAAATCTAAATTCAAAAATAAATCACATTTATTTAAGAATAGATTTTAAAAATAATCAATCAATTAATTAACTAATGTTCAGTTAAATGTGACAACATTTATTACATTACATTATGTATCACAGAGAACATTTTTCTGTGTCACATTAATAATTCAAGTATAAAAAAATTAATTCAGAATTCAATAATTTTAAACTAAATATGTATAATTCATTCTATATATAAATCCAATATAGTGTTACAGATGTGGTATTGGGGACCTATGGACCTATAACCCAAGCTCTAATAAATTTGACAATTAATTAAACTCTTTGATTAATGTGTCAAATTTATTAGTTTCAATGTTATTCAACTAAAAACCTGAACCTGAACTCTTGAGATTATAGTAAAATTACTCAAAGAAAATTAGCGAGTAGTCCATTGATATAATCATTACATATAAGTCAGTCCTCCATAAATAGTTCATAATAAGAGCTAGGTTCAATTTTCGTTTACCTCTTTTATTATATCGTTATCCTTGAGTTCCAATAATTCTCTAATGAATAATTAATTCATAATCTTATTATGAACTAGCGCTCTACTGTTCAAACCTCAAATTATCACTCAAGAGAACTATTTTTCTAACTTCCATAGGGAAGGAATAGATTCTTTATCTGTATAATATTATTCCCAGCAATTTATTACATTATGTTTTCAAGATGCTAAGTTATGATCTGTGCTTAGACAAATCTTACCATGCAAGTCAAAAAACATAATGTCATAAATAGGAGTCTAATAAATACTTAGGATTAAGACTATCAAATATATGATCATCATAGTGATAAATTTGAATACTCTATTTGTAACAGATGATTATTAAAGATTCATAATTTATCTGGTTCAGTCCCATATAATCTCATTATATAAAGTACCTCCAATCCAATGTCTCTATATTAATAGCCCGGATAATGACTATTTCATTTTAAATGAGATTGGACCATACTTGTAATATTTAATTACAGATCCCAAACTTTAATTAATTATTACGGATTATTTAGATTATTATCTATAAATTTTATCCCTCAGCATACAACACTAATATGCTAAATTTATAGTCACATAAATAATCATAAAATTTTCTCGATGTTTATAAATGTATTCATAACACATATAAGCAATCATAATAATTATAAATGTCACTTTATTTATTTATTAACAATATGTATAATATCATAGCTTTTAAGGCACTAAACCCAAAAATCTCCCACTTGTCCTAAAGCAGGTGAGACATGTCTCTAAGACCTAAGCCTTCCAAGTGTGCCTTGAAGCTCTTTGCAGGTAACATCTTGGTGAAAGGGTTGGCAAGGTTGTTTTCCGACGCTATTTTCACAACTTCCACATCGCCTGGATGTACTATTTCTCTGATCAAATGATATTTTCTCTCTATATGCTTTCCTCTTTTGTGGCTTCTAAGTTCTCTTGAATTTGCCACTACACCACTATTATCACAATACAGTGTGAGTGGTTTATCCATGCCTGGAACTACTTCTAAATCATTTAAGAACTAACGAAGCCAAACAGCTTCTTTAGCTGCTTCACACGCAGCCACATATTCAGCTTCCATAGTTGAATCAACAATACAAGATTGTTTGATACTTCTCTAAACTACGGCTCCACCACCAAAGTAAACACTGATCCAAACGTAGATTTACGTGTGTCTTTGTCTGATTGAAAATAGAATCAGTGTATCCAATGAGAATCAAATTCTCACCAAAACATACCAGCATATAGTTTCTCGTTCTCCTAAGATACTTGAGAATATGTTTAACCGCTACACAATGATCTAATCCTGGGTTGGATTTGTTAGACATGTATGCCCTAAGGAGTAAAAATGTAATACGTTTTTGGAGACATTTTTTATCAATAAAGAATTTATTCATTTATATATACCAAATATTGTCCTCTTTACGTTCATATTTGTTGAATGTATGATAAGCAAACAATAGTCTAAGACTGCCAGTCTAAACCTTAAGAATTGGACATATGATGGGATGATTATGCGGAAGACGCAATTCTTAGGGTGACGGTCTAAAACATATGATCCGCAATCGAGGGAATAAAGTTGGGCGCTTTATTCATGTAAAGATTGTTGTGTTGTCTATATCCCTTTTGGGAGATGGTTTGTCTTGACCATCGGAGTTGGACTCCATGAATAGAAACATTGGCACGTTGTCATAGGTGACGATGTGTTGGATCGAGACATAAAGTGGATTGATTTGGATTAATAATTCTGTCTTGGCAAATCGATTCACTTTAGACAATCATTTGTATTGTATCTTAATCCTGAGATGAATAATGGGCTCGTTGTCTCGACTTGTGTCTTTTGATGTACCAATGGGTGACTCCCACATCTCTACAGTGGCATGCATGCCGGTACGTTGGAGGCATGACTCTTGATAGCGTAGACTTGTTATTCATAGATATGGAATCCATAGCTCCTCTTTAGGAGTAATGATATCCTCTTATATGCGTTGTCCTGTAATTGAAAAACTGGAGCGCTCAACCATTTGGATACATAGGTGTAACCGAATGGTATACTATCTTTGGATGGTAAGTTTTCTAATGGTGAGACAATGGAACGTAAGATAAAAATAATCGGGAAGGTAAGACAGAACTTGTCCTTAAGCCGATTATGGATGATCATATGGGGATACGATACACTATGATATGTCATGGAGACTTAGCTACACAAGCTTCGTAATTCTATAAAGTTCGAGAGTGCAGCTCCAAGCTTTTAGTGGAGTAGCGTTGGAGTTGATAATTGTAAAATATATATCTGGGATATTGGGTTTCATAATTATCATGAGCTTGAACTTTATAGGTCCATTTTGGTCCCCTTTGCTAGCTCACAAATCCTGTAACGACACGGCGTTCTTTTCCAATAATTGGTGACTTATGTCGGATTTATCAGATTGGTTTAAAATTTATAAGAATCAAATAATTCATGTCTGTTTATCGGTTGAATTAATTATGTAAGAAAATTAGTTCAAGATGAACTTGTTAAATTATTGCGTTCAGGTAATTCTTTTCTGTTTATCGGTTGTTTTAATTTTGGGCAATTAAAACAAGATAAACTTGTAGAATTATTGTGAATTGATTTATTTTCTTAGAGATTATCTTGATAAAGTTTGTTTTGATCAGATATCTTTTCTATTGGGCTATTTGAATCAAAACTGAGACTTTATCCTTTAGAATCTCGGGTGGAAAATAAAAGATTCGCGGAGATTTTTTCTCGGCAGTTCGGCCTGCCGAATGATGTGTTCGGCCTGCCTATCAGAAAGTTCGGCCTGCCGACCGACGACAGTTAAGATTACGTGTTTTTACGCGGATCTTATCAGATATTGATCCGAACTTGATTCTGTTTCGATTTTTTGAGACCAAATCTGATATGGACTGACCCTAGGACCAATAGGTATAAAAAGGGAGTGAGTCTAATGATTTACTAAGATCAATTTGAGAGATTAAGAGTGATACTCTTTGAGTGAGCATCTGAAAACTCCCTGAGAGCTTTTGTTCACAAATCACGAACACTAGCTTTGGGTTCTCTCTGTTGGTTGGAAGGAGAGTCACCGATGGAAGAGCTGTACGTGTGAGCCCACACTCACTCCGGTTGTGGATAGAGAATAGCAAAGAAGACCAGTTGGTTGGGGCTCTTCTGGAACGTTACTTCTCTACACAGGTCGCGGAGGTTCTTCGGCACACTGAGGTTAGTAAGATCTGTTTAATTTATACATATAACATGTCAAACTTGTGTTTTGGAAAATACTCTGATGAAAAATTTTTAAAATTCCGCTGCGCACTTTGTTTCCAACAATTGGTATCAGAGCCGAGGTTTTTACATAAATTTACAAGTTTGTGATCATGTTATATGCATAAATTTTGTGATCTTAGTCTCTCCTATGCCTGAATTAAATTTTATAGAGAGGTGGCACTCTAGGTTTCTATATAATATATATGTTGTCATGGATTATGTGGTGAATGTTTATTAATTAATTATGGTTGATTAAATTGATTGTTTAATTATTTATTAATTATTTAATACCGGTTATGGTTCCTTAGAGGTTAGAATGTGTATCTAGGTTTTTCATGTAATTAGATAGCGGACTATCATCTCCGTCTAGGAATTGTTATTTAATTTTTTAATTTGTAAGAATTTTGTAATTAAATAATTATTTGGAGAAGACGGAACGAGAAGTCGGATCTTAAAGATTGATGATGGCGCCTCCAAGTATTTCCTGAGTCTCTAATTTTATGTTTTTGAATTGTTGAAAATAAAATTGATGAATTGCATTAAAATTGTATTTTCTGGATTAAGGTTTCTTCTACTCGGTCGGCATGCCGGACCTCACAGTTCGGTAGGCCGAAGGTCACAAATTGGCAGGCCGGACGTACGGTCTGGCAAGCCGACAGTGGGGCAGAAATTTTGGTGCTCTGCCGGCAGGCTGAACCTTCATGTTTGGCAGGCCGAACCACCATGATCGGCAGACCGATCACCCAGATCGGACTGCCGACCGAGAGCTGCCAGGTGTCCAGAAAAGGTGCAATTTTTCCAATGCAGTTTTAATTTTATTTTTGGGACGATTCTGAGAAACATTAAAATCGGATATGACCGAAAATATGAAGTGTTCGATTCATACGGGATTGAGGACTTGAAGATGGATATTGCATGAAGAAGGATACAGCTTGAGGATTCAAGGATGAAGAATCGATAAATGTCTCGATTCTTCTCTTGTAATCTTATTTTTCTATTCTCTAGGGTGGAACCATAATATTACGGTTATTATTATTATGCTTGTAGCTTTGCTTGTCTGTATTATAATATGATTTACCATGTATATTGATAACATGTCATATAGAATAGGGAGTGCCGCTCATATTAAAATTGTTCATGCATAATTTTAAAATAAAACCTTGACTTCAAAAGATTGAGTGGGAGAAGGTTTTCGAAGAGAGAACCTAAGGCCTCCATCGTTGGTCCATAGGAAGAACATGGTGGTCCCGACCCCTAGGAAGGGATTTCTATCATGTACCAGATTGGATCTCTGAAAGGATAAGGTATTTTAGTATGATTTATGGTTGCACACCACTAGGTGGTGACTATAAATCATAGATAGAATATTGAAACGGTGGTTATACGCTCACGTTAATTTTATTATTAACCTCCCCTAAGAGCTCTGTTAATAAAATTAATGGCCAAAGAAACGATTATTAGTATATACTGGATCATACGGGTCCTAGATGGCATATATTAATCAGGAGGGGATCCGTGTTCCTGATTGAATTTAGCATGACTCCCCTAGGAGCTTGTTGAATTCTGAGTTAGGAATTATCGTTGTAAGGTTGTGATATTTTCAAGGTTTTGACACATAAACACATTTGTATGATTTTACATGATTGTGTTATCTTACTAAATTATTATATATGTTTGCTTATGTTTGGTATATGATTCTTTATTGTAGATTGAAAAATGTCTAAAAACGCTTTATCATCGATACTAGACAAAAACCAATTAACCGGTGAGAATTATAATGATTGGAAACGAAACCTGGACATCGTCCTATCCTTTGAGAAACTGAAATATGTACTGACAACTCCTTGTCCTCCCGAGCCTACGGGAGACTCAAGTAATGAGCAATTCCAAGCGTACGACCACTGGAAAGATGCTAATGATCAGGCCCGCTGCTACGTTATGGCTAGCATGAACAACGTGCTGCAGGCTCAACATCAAGATTATGAGACTGCGAAGCAGATCTTGGATAATCTTGAGGACATGTTTGGAGGCCAGGCCATAACAAAGCAGCAAGGGGCGCTTCGAAAACTCTTAAACTGTAGACAGAGACCGGGGACATCTGTAAAGGAGCACATGATGTTGGTCATAGGTTACCTCGCTGAGGCACAAACCAATGGAGCCGACATCGATGCTGAAACTCAGATGACTATGGTCTTTGAGACTCTGTCTAAGGAATTTATTTCGTTTAGAGCTACTTTTAATTTGAGCAATAGACGGGATATGACCTTGACAGAATTGATGAAATAGTTACAGGAGTTTGAACTGCTGATCAGGGTGTCTCCTGCTGGTGGTGAGGCCAATATGGTAGCTGCTTCTGGTTCCAATTCTAACTCTGGAAATGGAAAGAAGCAACGGGCCAAGAGTGGCAAGTCTTCTATTCCTGCTGCAACCAAGAGCAAGAAGAAGAAGAAGAAGAACCCAAAGAAGCTTAAGTGCTTCTTTTGTGGTAAAGTCAGGCATAAAAAGAAGCATTGCAAGGACTTCCTTTCCAAGGGAGGAAGGTGTGATCTTCTATATTTAGAAACCTGTTTGGTTGAGGAATCCAGTGACATCTGGGTCATAGATTCTGGTGCAACTAATCATGTTTGTGTTTCTCTGCAGGGATTCAAAGAAACGAGAAGTCTACTTCGTGAAGACTTAACGCTTCGGATGGGCGATGGATCCTTGGTCTCAGCGGAAGCAGTGGGAGATGTCCATCTTTATTTTGATAATTATAGGAGTTTAATTTTGCGAGACTGTTTTTATGTTCCTAAATTTAAAAGGAATTTAATTTCTGTATCTTCTTTATTTAAAGACTCCTACGTGGTATCTTTTAATGAAAAAGTGGTGATTCGTAAAAATAAATCTTTTATCTGTTCTGGATGGATGTAAAATAATCTATATTTTATCAAACCTAAGATGGACTTATTGCTTAATGCTGAGATAAATGATAATGACTCAAAAAGACTTAAAACATCTCACTCTAATAAGACTTATCTTTGGCATTTGCGCCTTGGCCATATTAACCTGAATAGGATTCAAAGGTTGGTAAGGGATGGACCTTTAAGTCACTTAAAGGTGGAATCTATACCTCAATGTGAGTCTTGTTTGGAGGGTAAAATGACCAAAAGACCATACGGGTCTAAGGGCAATAGGGCCGAAGGGGTTCTAGAACTTGTGCATAGTGATGTTTGCGGACCAATGAACATCCGGGCACGAGGAGGGTATGAGTACTTCGTCACTTTTATTGATGATTACTCAAGATATGGATATGTGTACCTAATGCACCACAAAAGCGAAACTTATGATAAATTCCACAAAAGAGTTCTTGGGACACTTGTTAGAGAATGAGATTTTATCCCATTTGACTGCGCCGGGCACTCCGCAGCAGAATGGCGTAGCGGAGAGAAGGAATAGGACTTTGTTGGACATGATTCGGTCCATGATGAGTTATTCATCATTGCCTTTATCCTTTTGGGGATATGCACTACAAACCGCATGTTATCTTTTGAACAATGTGCCTTCAAAATCGGTCCCTAAAACTCCTCACGAGTTGTGGACAAGATGGAAGACATCCTTAAACCATATTCGCATATGGGGATGTCCAGCTCATGTCCTGTTTAAGGATCCGAATAAGTTGGAAGCACGTTCAGAAGTTTGCGTGTTTGTAGGATATCCAAAAGGGACTAAAGGGGGTTATTTTTATAACCTAAAGGAAAATAACATCGTGGTTTCAACTAATACAACTTTCCTTGAGGAGAGTTACATGAACGACTTTAAACCTCGAAGCAAAGTAGTGCTTGAGGAGTTGAGGGGTGATCTGTTTACTTCGGAGGTTCCGAATGAAACCATTCCAATCAGTGTAGAAAAACCAAACAAACCTGAACAACAACCTCAGGGGCTTCGGCGTAGTGGGAGGATCGGGCGTCAACCTGAGAGGTATATGTTCAATGGGGAGGTCTTTTTGGCTGAACCGGATGAACATGACTGAGATCCTTATACTTACGCAGAAGCTATGGAAGATGTTGATTCAAGACTCTGGACAGAGGCCATGAACATAGAGATGAAGTCTATGGAGACTAATCGGGTTTGGGAGCTTGTGGATCTTCCCGAAGGGGTAAAACCCATAGGGTGTAAGTGGATCTACAAGAGGAAAAGAGGAGTGGATGGAAAGGTCGAAACCTTTAAGGCTAGACTAGTAGCTAAGGGTTATACGCAAAAGGAAGGAATCGATTATGAGGAAACCTTTTCGCCTGTAGTCATGCTTAAGTCCATCCGGATTCTCTTGTCCATAGCTGCCGCTCTCGACTACGAGATTTGGCAGATGGATGTCAAGACGGCTTTTCTGAATGGCTATCTTGATGAGTCCATTTATATGGAACAACCAGACAGGTTCAAGGTTGCGGGTCAAGAGGGTAAGGTTTGTAAGCTGCTAAAGTCTATTTATGGACTTAAGCAGGCTTCTCGTTCTTGGAACATAAGATTTGATCAAGTGATCAAGACTTATGGGTTCTCACAAAATGTGGATGAACCATGTGTTTACAAACACATTAAGAATGGGAAGGTGGTTTTTCTACTACTCTATGTAGATGACATTCTGCTAATTGGCAATGACGTTGGGGCACTGTCATCGGTCAAATTATGGTTGACCAAGCAGTTTGACATGAAGGACTTAGGTGAGGCTAATTTCGTTCTCGGTATCCAGATCTTTCGGGATAGGAAGAAAAAAATGATAGCTTTGTCACAGGCCGGCTACATAGATAAAATTCTCAGGAGGTTTGCAATGCAGGATTCCAAGAAAGGTGGGCAACCATCTAGGTCTGGAATAACTCTTTCTAAGAAAGACTCTCCAAAGTCTTATGAGAAAAGAGAATACATGAAGAAGGTGCCTTATGCTTCGGCAGTGGGTAGTCTCATGTATGCCATGCTTTGCACTCGACCGGATATTAGCTATGCGGTCGGGATTGTGAGTCGATTTCAGGCGGATCCAGAACCGAACCATTGGGTTGCGGTAAAGCATATTTTCAAGTACCTGAGAAGGACTCGAGGGTATATGCTTGTGTATTCGTTGATGATTTAACTCCTCTAGGATACACTGATTCGGATTTTCAATCCTGCCTGGATTCCAGGAAATCGACTTCGGGGTTTGTGTTTACTCTAAGTGGCGGTGCCATCAGTTGGAGAAGTGCGAAGCAAGATTGCACTTCGGATTCAACGATGGAGGCTGAGTATGTGGCGGCTAGTGATGCTTCGAAAGAAGCAGTGTGGCTCCGCAAGTTTCTTGGGGATCTTGAGGTAGTTCCTGGTATGGATAAGGCGGTATCACTGTACTGTGATAACAGTGCGACGGTAGCTAATGCTAAGGAACCAAGATTTCACAAGAAGAGTAAGCATATTGATCGGAAGTATCATGTGATAAAGGACTTCGTTGAGAGCGGGCATGTCACGGTGTGCAAGATCGCGTCAGAGAACAATTTAGCTGATCCATTTACGAAGACACTTACTGGGAGAGTCTTCAAAAGGCATGTGGAAGCTATGGGGATGCGAAATTTGCTGTATTTACTCACTTAGTGCAAGTGGGAGATTGTTAGACATGTATGCCCTAAGGAGTAAAAATGTAATACGTTTTTGGAGACATTTTTTATCAATAAAGAATTTATTCATTTATATATACCAAATATTGTCCTCTTTATGTTCATATTTGTTGGATGTATGATAAGCAAACAATAGTCTGAGACTGTCAGTCTAAACCTTAAGAATTGGGCATATGATGGGATGATTATGCGGAAGACGCAATTCTTAGGGTGACGGACTAAAACATATGATCCGTAATCGAGGGAATAAAGTTGGGCGCTTTATTCATGTAAAGATTGTTCTGTTGTCTATATCCCTTTTGGGAGATGGTTTGTCTTGACCATCGGAGTTGGACTCCATGAATAGAAACATTGGCACGTTGTCATAGGTGACGATGTGTTGGATCGGGACATAAAGTGGATTGATTTGGATTAATAATTCTGTCTTGGCAAATCGATTCACTTTAGACAATCATTTGTATTGTATCTTAATCCTGAGATGAATAATGGGCCCGTTGTCTCGACTTGTGTCTTTTGATGTACCAATGGGTGACTCCCACATCTCTATAGTGGCATGCATGCCGGTACATTGGAGGCATGACTCTTGATAGCGTGGACTTGTTATTCATAGATATGGAATCCATAGCTCCTCTTTAGGAGTAATGATATCCTCTTATATGCGTTGTCCTGTAATTGGAAAACTGGAGCGCTCAACCATTTGGATACATAGGTGTAACCGAATGGTATACTATCTTTGGATGGTAAGTTTTCTAATGGTGAGACAATGGAACGGAAGATAAAAAATAATCGGGAAGGTAAGACAGAACTTGTCCTTAAGCCGATTATGGATGATCATATGGGGATACGATACACTATGATATGTCATGGAGACTTAGCTACACAAGCTTCGTAATTCTATAAAGTTCGAGAGTGCAGCTCCAAGCTTTTAGTGGAGTAACGTTGGAGTTGATAATTGTGAAATGTATATCTGGGATATTGGGTTTCATAATTATCATGAGCTTGAACTTTATAGGTCCATTTTGGTCCCCTTTGCTAGCTCACAAAATCCTGTAACGACACGGCGTGCTTTTCCAATAATTGGTGACTTATGTCGGATTTATCAGATTGGTTTAAAATTTATAAGAATCAACTAATTCATGTCTGTTTATCGGTTGAATTAATTATGTAAGAAAATTAGTTCAAGATGAACTTGTTGAATTATTGCGTTCGGGTAATTCTTGTCTGTTTATCGGTTGTTTTAATTTTGGACAATTAAAACAAGATAAACTTGTAGAATTATTGTGAATTGATTTATTTTCTTAGAGATTATCTTGATAAAGTTTGTTTTGATCAGATATCTTTTCTATTGGGCTATTTGAATCAAAACTGAGACTTTATCCTTTAGAATCTTGGGTGGAAAATAAAAGATTCGCGGAGATTTTTTCTCGGCAGTTCGGCCTGCCGGATGACGTGTTCGGCCTGCCGAACTGGCCTGTTCGGCCTGCCTATCAGAAAGTTCGGCCTGCCAACCGACGACAGTTAAGATTACGTGTTTTTACACGGATCTTATCAGATATTGATCCGAACTTGATTCTGTTTCGATTTTTTGAGACCAAATCTGATATGGACTGACCCTAGGACCAATAGGTATAAAAAGGGAGTGAGTCTAATGATTTACTAAGATCAATTTTAGAGATTAAGAGTGATACTCTTTGAGTGAGCATCTGAAAACTCCCTGAGAGCTTTTGTTCACAAATCACGAACACTAGCTTTGGGTTCTCTCTGTTGGTTGGAAGGAGAGTCACCGGTGGAAGAGCTGTACGTGTGAGCCCACACTCACTCCGGTTGTGGATAGAGAATAGCAAAGAAGACCAGTTGGTTGAGGCTCTTCTGGAACGTTACTTCTCCACACAGGTCGCGGAGGTTCTTCAACACACTGAGGTTAGTAAGATCTGTTTAATTTATACATATAACATGTCAACCTTGTGTTTTGGAAAATACTCTGATGAAAAATTTTTAAAATTCCGCTGCGCACTTTGTTTCCAACAGGATTGATACTGACTGACTATACCCACTGCATAGCAAATGTCAAGTCTTGTACACAACATGGCATACATTAGACTTCCTATTGCAGATACATAGGGTACCCGTCTCATGTTTTATTCCTCTTGAAATGTCTTAGGATGCTACTCTTTTGAAAGATAAACTCCATGACGTGTAGGCAAATTACCTTTCTTGGAGTTTTGCATTGAAAATCTGATAAGCACTTTATCGATATACGAGGCCTGAGACAGCGCCAACAATTTGTTCTTGCTCTTGTGAGTTAGATTCCAAGAACATAACTTGCCTCTCCTAAATCTTTCATTTAGAAATGGTTGACGAGTCATTTCTTTACATCAGATAATACGCCTACATCATTCCCAATGAGTAGGACATCATCTACATAAAGAACCAAGAAGACCACCTTCTTATCTTTGATGTACTTGTAAACACAATGTTCATCAATATTTTGATCGAAACCATAAGATTTGATCGATTCATCAAATCTCAAGTTCCAAGATTTTGAAACTTGCTTGAGTCCATAGATGGACCTCTGCAACTTGTAAACTTTTTGCTCTTGTCCTTTGACTACAAACCCTTCTAGTTGCACCATATAGATGCTTTCCTCAAGATAGCCATTCAAAAAGGTAGTCTTGACATCCATTTGCTATATCTCATAATTAAGACAAACAACAATTGGTAAAAGAATCCGAATGAATTTAAGCATAGCTACAGGCGAGAAAGTTTCTTCATAGTTAACTCCCTCCTTTTGGGTATAACCCTTTGCCACAAGCCTAGCTTTGAAAGTCTCAACTTTCCCATCCACTCCTCTTTTCTTCTTGTAAATCCATTTGCACCCTATGGGTTTTATCCTTTCAGGTAGGTCTATAAGTTCCCGGACTAAATTGGAGTACATTGACTCCATTTCAAGGTTCATAGCTTCCAGCCATGTTTCCTTCTTAGAATCTTCCATTGCATCACAATATGTCAATGGATCATCCTCACCATTATTAGAGATAGCAACATTTGCTTCTCCAAGTTTCCTGTAGCGAGCAGGTGGTCTTACAACCCTCCCACTACGTCAAGGTGGTATGACATTTTGATCGGGAGATGTGGTCTCCTCATTTTGTGCTTCAACAACGGTTGTCGGTTGCGGTCTGATCTGATCAGAAAGTAACTCTTCAAGTATAAATTTTCTACGAGGTTTATAGTTTGCCATATAATCATTCTCTAGAAAAGTGGCATTTGTTGATATAAATACCTTCTTTTTCTGTGGACTATAAAACAAATCTCCCCTCATTCCCTTTGGGTATCCCACAAAAAAGCATACTTCAAAACGTGGTTCCAGCTTCCCGGTCTTTCCTTTCAGCACATGTGTTAGACACCCCCATATACGGATATGTTGCATACTAGGTTTGTGACCATTCCATAACTTTAAAGATGTTTTTGAAATAGACTTAGATGGAACTATGTTTAGAAGATATACTGCAGTATGTAGTGCATATCCCCAAAATGAAGTGGGTAATGATGAGTAGCTGAGCATGGATCTCACCATATCTAGCAACATTCGATTTCTTCTCTCTACAATACCATTTTGTTGTGGTATTCCAGGTGTTGTGAGTTGTGATAGAATACTATGTTCTATCATATAGTCCTTGAATTCAGTATCAAGGTATTCCCCGCCTCGATCAGATCGAAGACTCTTCACCGTCTTTCCTAATTGCTTTTCAGCTTCTGCTTGGAATTCTTTGAACTTTTCAAAAGTTTCAGATTTCCTTTGCATTAGATATATGTATCCATATCTTGAATAATCGTCAATAAATGTGACGAAATATTCGTAACCACCACGTGTTTGTACATTCAATGGACCGCAGACGTCCGAATGTATTAGCTCAAGTGGTTCCTTGGCCCTTTCGTCTTTTGCAGAGAAATGCCTTTTAGTCATTTTACCTTCAAGACAAGATTCACAAACTAGTAGAGAACTAACTTTTAGTTCTTTTAAAGGACCATCCTTTACTAGTCTGTTAATTCTGTCAAGGTTAATATGACATAATCTAAGGTGCCATAGATATGTTTTATTATCAGAAGAAATCTTTTGCTTCTTGGGTTTTGGTTGTTCAACTTTGAACAATTCGGTATTGAGCAGTGATTTTTCATTGGGCCTTAAGGTGTAAAGCCAATTTTCCAGATGCGCAGAACAAATATCCAAACATTTCTAGAAATATTAACATAATTATTATTAAAAGAAACATTAAACATTTGTTCAAACAACCTAGAAATAGAAATCAAATTTCTATGAAAACAAGGAATGTAATAGACATTGTCCAAAATTAAAAACTTATTTCTAAAATGAAGTTTAACAACTCCCATTGCTCTTACCGAAACAACCTCTCCCGTTCTCACTTTCATCGTTTATTCCCCGTCTGCAAGCTCCCTTGAAGAACTAAGCATCTGCAAAGAAGAACAAACATGGTTAGTTGTCTTTGAATCAATTATCCAAGGTGAAGTATCATCTTCAACTAAACAAGCTTCTAAAACAAGTAAATTTGATTTACCGTTGTTCTTCTTTTCTTTGAGCTCCTGAAGATACTTGCAGTTTCTCTTCCAGTGCCCAACTATGCCGCAGTGGAAACATTTTCCTTTTGGCTTCTTTTGGTTTGAGCTCTTTTTGTTGTTGTTGCTTTTGTTCTTCTTAGGTTGCCCTCCATTTTTAGACTTACCACTTCCTTCAATCCTCTTCCTTCTCTTATTCTTTTGAGTTGAAGAGGAGGGTTGAGCTTCTGCAACATTTGCCTCACCTTTTTTAGTATTTTCTTTCGAAATAGACTCAAAGGTTTGTAGCTCATTAAGCAACTCAGTCATATTATATTTCAGCTTGTTCATGAAATAGTTACTTTTGAACTGAAGGAACACAAGGGAGAGGGTTTCCATGAAATAGTTGCTTTTGAACTGAAGGAACACAAGGGAGAGGGTTTCTAAAATCATTCCCACCCGAGTGGCTTTATCTATCACAGCCCCGTTGACCTCGGCCTCATGGAGATAGTTAACCATGTTGAGAACATGTTCTCTCACTGAAATCCCTGCCTTCATTTTGGCATGCATTATTGCCTTAACGGCTTCGTGGCGTGCCTTTTCAGAAGGTTTACTAAACATGTCTTGCAGAGACTGCATCATCTCATAAGCGGTCTCCATGCTTTCGTGCTTCATCCTAAGCACGCTAGACATGCCAGCCAAAAGAAAACAAGGGGCCTTGTTGTTTGCTTCGATCCAACGATCATATGTTTCTCGTACATTACGAGGAGCATTGGCAGCAGGCTCTGGAGGACATTCCTCTGTCAGGACAAACTTGTAACTTTTACAAATTAGTACAATACTCATGTTACTCTTCCACTTGACCAAATTATCTCCGGTTAATTTTTTATTTGAGAGAATAACGATAATTGGATTAGACATTGTTGCTGTAATAAATAAATTAAATAACATAAATTAAATGGTTGTATAAACGTCACAAATTTATGTTTTGGAATAGTCAACGTGATGCATGATGCATATGAAAAATACACAAAACTATTTTACTAATTCCACGATTATCCAATTTTAATAAATAAAGTGCCGCCGTAGGGTATGTCAAATTATTTATGAATCGAATTGAGACATTCTCAATTAATAAATATATTCAAAATATCTCATATTTTCTATATTTATTAATAATCATTTATTTTGGTCAAGATATAATCAACATTTAATTATGTCTTTATGAGTGTAACCTACTATTGTGGATTTTAACAACTTAACTCAAAATTGCCGCCATAGGGTAGGTCAATTTTGAAATACATTATAAAATCTTATCTCAAAGAAGCCAACCTTGATATTGATTTAAATGGACACCCTCTGTAGGGAGGACGAAATTAAAGCGTCGCGAGGCGCCACCTAAATCTCACGGTGTTGTGCTAATAGTGGAAACCGCAGGTTATATTGTCATATTATCTTCTCCCACTCATTATTTTAAAAATGTGTTTTATCTTATAAAACATCATATGTTTCATAACTCTAGTAAATAAAAACAATTTTTAATTACTAGGTTATATAATGTGTTAATAGAATCCCATTCTATTTACACTTAAATAAATTACCAGATTTTCTAAAAATCTAAATTTATTATGAATTGTCTAAGTTACCGAATATTAAACAATTTAAAATTAGATAACTTAGAATTAATATGAATTTTACCAAGTCTTAACTATTAAAACTAAATTCACATTATTTGGTTGATTAATAAATTAAGATTCTATAAAACAACCCAATTAATTTAATCTCATTAAATTAATGCTAACACATATTAAATCATTTTATAAACTTCTTTATAAAAAAATAATATGTAAGTGTATCCATGTCATGTTGCAATAACTATAAGTGGGCACCTTCCTAGATGACATGTTATCATGCATGAACATGTTATCACAATCATCACATGAAAATAAAAATGAAAATAAATAATAGATTTTTGGCTGGGTCCTTTTGGATAATTAAAATTACAAGCCATGAAAATAAGAAAGAAAAAAAAATTACAGGGGTCTTCTTGTAATTTATACATAATTTTCTGCTCCAATTTTACAGTGTTCATCAGGTGGCTTATTATGCAACAATCTGTTGGATTACCTTTGAAATTTGATAAGCCTAAAGTTTTCAACTAGGCCAAAAGATCCAATGAACTTCTTTTTCTTCATCACTCCACGTATAACAAGTGAAGGAGAGGAGAAAAGGAAAGAAAATAATAATAATAATAATAAATTACAAAAAGCCTATACCCCTTTATGGGTTTACACAGATTGTTCTAATCAAACTGAAAATAAATTTATTAATGCAAAAGAACTATATAATTAACGACCAAAAATCTATTCATTAAACAACCATTCATCACATGAATAAAAATTACAAAGATGCAAAGTGCCCATAAACATGTATAAAAAATGATATTATCAAAATAAGATCATGTTAATTAAAATTATATATGCTATAACCTGGCTCTGATACTATTTGTTGGAATTAAAATATGAAACGCAGCAGAAGAAAATGATCGTTGACAAACAAAAATTTTCTGAAAACTTTGTTGATCGGGAATAGATATATAATTTTAATTATTGATGGAAAGCTTTGGGAATTTTACTAACCTTTTGAAGACTTTCAGGGTATCTTAGCTTTTCTCTTTGACACCACGATCTTTCAATCTAGGCCTCCACACCAATGGAAAGACGAGTGGGCGTCAAAATGCAAAACTAAATTTTTCTCACATTTTTTTGAATCTGCTATGTACTCAACACATGAGATAGCAGACTTTTTTTTTTAGAAAAGAACTCTCAGTTTTTCTCTCTGAGTATTCTGCAAAAGATACATGAATAAAAAACTTCTTGAGATAACTGTTATCTCTTTCTTTTTATATATGAGCCATTAGTAATTAGCCAATTAATTTTAAATTTAAAATAACCACTATATTACATGTATAGGGAAAGTATATATTTGACATGATTGTAACCCTTTTACTTTCCCCTTCCTTTTTTTCTCTTTTTTTTTTTTTTTTTTTTTTTTTTATGAATCACAAAGTGATTCGTGTCTCACACACACACACACATACATATGTATATACAAGTCATCCGTGAAAGTAAATGGATGTTTACTTTCTTTTTTTTAACCAAATTAGCCATGATTCGTTTTATATATATATATATAATATAGATATATATAAGTTAAAAAAACGTAAACGATTTAAAAAAAAGGTAATATATATATATATTAATATATTATAAAATCTTATATATATATATATATATATATAAGATTTGGTTCAAAACCATATATATAGATATATATATATATATATTTAAATCTAAATTCAAAAATAAATCACATTTATTTAAAAATAGATTTTAAAAATAATCAATCAATTAATTAATTAATTCTCAGTTAAATGTGACAACATTTATCACATTACATTATATATCATGGAGAACATTTTTCTGTGTCACATTAATAATTCAAGTGTAAAAAAATTAATTCAGAATTCAATAATTTCAAACTAAATATGTATAATTCATTCTATACATAAATCTAATATAGTGTTACAGAGGTGGTATTGGGGACCTATGGACCTATAACCCAAGCTCCAATAAATTTGATAATTAATTAAACTCTTTGATTAATATGTCAAATTTATTAGTTTCAGTGTTATTCCACTAAAAACCTGAAACTGAACTCTTGAGATTATAATAAAATTACTCAAAGAAAATTAGCGAGTAGTCCATTAATATAATCATTACATATAAGTTAGTCCTCCATAAATAGTTCATAATAAGAGCTAGGTTCAATATCCGTTCACCTCTCTTATTACATCTTTATTCTTGAGTTCCAATAATTCTCTAATGAACAGTTAATTCATAATCTTATTATGAACGAGCGCTCTACTATTCAAACCTCGAATTATCACTCAAGAGAACTATTTTTCTAACTTCTATAGGGAAGGAATAGATTCTTTATCTGTATAATATTATTCCTAGCAATTTATTACATTATGTTTTCAAGATGCTAAGTGATGATCTGTGCTTAGACAAATCTTACCATGCAAATTAAAAAACATAATGTCATAAATAAGAGTCTAATAAATACTCAGGATTAAGACTATCAAATATATGATCATCATAGTGATAAATTTAAATAATCTATTTGTAACAGATGATCATTAGAGATTCATAATTTATCTGGTCCAGTCCTATATAATCTCATTATATAAAGTATCTCCAATCCAATGTTTCTACATTAATAGGCCGGATAATGACTATTTTATTTTAAATGAGATTAGACCGTGCTTGTAATATTTAATTAAAGATCCCAAATTTTAATTAATTATTACGATCTTTAATTAATTATTACAGACTATTTAGATTATTATCTATAAATTTTATCCATAAGCATACAACACTTATGTGCTAAATTTATAGTCACATAAATAATCATGAAATTTTTTTGATGTTTATAAATGTATTCATAACACATATAAGCAACCAAAATAATTATAAATGTCACTTTATTTATTTATTAACAATATGTATAATGTCACAGCTTTTAGGGTACTAAACCTAACAAAAACGACGTCATCAAACACTCTCTTAGAGAGTGTAAACTCATCATTTTCATACCATCGAATTGTGGTGCTTTCCATTTTGTTAAAAGGACAATTGTTTTCCATGCAAACTTGCTTTTAATATTATATGTGGATGGTGATCAAGAAAACTCACATCTAATTATAAATTGAGAACCACATAATTCGAATTAGGTAAACAATTTTAGAGCAACATAAAAGTTGGTGTAGGCACATGTCGCACGTAGTATTAAAAATTTACTATTTGTATGATTAAAGTTTTAACAAAAATTTTTGAATTGTGCCTTTTTTGTAAAATATGATTGTTTGTTTTTTAATAATTGAAAAATAAGATTATTATTTGTAAATTTGTTTTTTTAATAATTGAAAATACGATTATTATATTTTTTTTTTTTGGTCATTATCAGTTGGCGCCATTTGTGACCCATCCTCCTTCCCATAAAGGGGAAAAAACTCTGGTAAAAATAGACTCACGTATGATCACTACAAGAAAAACTACATTTAACGACATATTATTTATGACATGTAGTTTTTGAATGTCGTTGAAAAGTACATACAATGACATCTTCAACAAAGATGTCATTAACGACATTTGAAACAATAATTAACGACATCTATATAGATGTCGTATTAAAGATCTCCTTTTAACGACAATAGTTTAGTGTCGTTAAATTATTTAACGACAAGTAGGAGATGTCGTCAAAGCCTTGGAGATTTTACGACATCCCTTATAGACGACATTAGTCATGATATCGTCTATAAGGGGTGTCGTGGAATCTCCAAGGCTTTGACGACATCTCATATTTGTCGTCAAATAATTTAACGACACTAAGCTATTGTCGTTAAAAGGAGACCTTTAATACAACATATATATAGATGTCGTTAATTATTGTTTCAAATGTCATTAACGACATATTTGTTGGAGATGTCATTGTATGTGCTTTTCAACGACATTCAAAAACTACATGTCGTAAATAATGTATCGTAAAATATAGTTTTTCTTGTAGTGGATGCTTAATGAAACAACCCAAGAAGGGTAGGGAAGACACTAAAGAAAGCCAAAATTAAGAAGAAAAGAAACCACCACCCACTTATAGATAAGGGCGTGTGGTCGCCCAACTTATTTTTTTTTCTTAAATTATTATATATGAAAGTTGATGAAATTTATAGTATTTTATAGTGGTACAGCCAGACATCTTTTGTCAATGGGGCATTATAAAAAAATTACAGATAGCATTTTCATGAAAAAGATATATAGTTACGTATTTTTTTGATTGAAGGGTTACATTTGATTTTTCTTGAAAAATAGGGGATGCAACAACATATTTCAAGGATTTAGTCGGTTATTATTTTTCTAACAGAATAGTGGAAATTCTAAAATTTTTAAAAAATACAATTTTCAAAAATTGTATGTACCTCCGTCAGTAGTATTTTGCCCCTTTAAAATTTTAAAACTTTATGTTTGTCTTACCTCGCTATATGTGAAGTACAAGCTTCTCCTTTACGCCAAATATGTAGGAAATTTCTCCTTGCCCTCAAATAATTAAGGCCAAAATAATTAAGATCCCTAATTAATTTTATATATATATATATCTATTTATTATGATTGTTTTACAATAAAACTAAAACACGTAACAAATCAGATTTCATGCAAATAACCTTATTTATAGGAGAATGTCAATAAGCTAATTTCTCTACTTATTTTGAAGACTACATGCAACCTTGTTTTTAAGACCTCAAACGCCTTTTTTTTTTAATTTATTTTTTACGTACATGGCTGTGACGATATATATAATATAGAATACATTATATATCAACATTCAACTAGTTATATTTATTTTAAATATTTTTCTTTTTTAGGGAGCTTTAATCGCTTTTTTTGAGAAATTTTTAAATTAATACCTTATATTATATCAAAATATGCTTTTGGTATCTTATATTTTGAAATATTTAATATTAATACTTCGATCTTTTAAAAAATCTATTTTAATACCTCGAAGTCCTTTTTAGGACATGGAAAAACATAATTATCCTTTTATAAAATATAAAGAGTTGACCAAAAATTTTAAGTAAAAAAACCCAAAAAAAAAAACAAAAAAACAAAAAACGGCTTCGAGGTACCACCATTGAAGCCTCCATCCCTCAAACCTCTCTACCCCTATCTCCTATAGCATCGCCACCATCTCCGCGCTTGGAGACCGTCACAATCAGCTCTCCGTCTACAAACACTGCATTGGCGAGCTCCAGCCTCATGGGTTTCGGCAGCCGGAACCTTCAAAGATCAGCTCTCCTCCACGGTTCCGGTGACCTTGGCCACGGATCTTGGCTTCATGCTCTCTGCCCAAACCCTCTTACAAATCCTCCATGGCAATAATGCCTCAATAAGTACACAAAATAAACTGGTGCAGCAATTGTAAACAAGTGTTTAAAGCACAACAACACCGCAAAAATAAAGCCACATATCAAATCCCTCCCTTCTTCCAGATGAGATAGTGAAAATCAACAGAATCCCAAGAAGATCAAATTCGTTGTATTGAAAATAATGCCTCAATAAGTACACAAAATAAACTGGTGCAGCAATTGCAAACAAGTGCTTAAAGCACAACAACACCGCAAAAAGAAAGCCACATATCAAATCCCTCCCTTCTTCCAGATGAGATAGTGAAAATCAACAGAATCCCAAGGAGATCAAATCCATTGTATTGAAAATGCAAATGGTCCACAATCACAAGCATTGGGGACCAAATAACCAATGCCTAGATCAATTTTTGCTTTCTCGAGTCTAAATTTTGAGTAAATTTATGAATTCCATATAAAAGACACAAATCAGATAGAATTACAGTGATTCTTTGGAAATAAACTATTGCATTTGAGCTATAGTTCAAGCCCTTTTGTAGATGAACAATTTGGGGATCAATGAGGTTGGCAAAAAGAGAGAGTAAGCGTTCAAAATACGTAAAAACGGAGGATAATTAAGGGTCCAAAAGCTGGTTTCATCAAAATACCATCGATAAAGGGAAAGAGAGTGTGTAAGAGCCAGCCAATGGCGATGGACCTTAAAGTCTATGCTGCCTTAAGATGGAATTAGATGGAGCTTTATGCAGTCAGCCATAGCAAATAACCACCAAAGCTCTAAAATGAAGCTACGACGCCACGATACCCGTAGAGTTTTTTTTTTTTTTTTTTTTTTTTTTCCCTCCTTGTTTTTGGGTTTTTTTTACTCAAAATTTTATCTCAACTTTTTATATTTTATAACAAGGGTAATTTTATCTTTTCATGTCCTAATAAAGCTCTATGGTAATAAAAAAAAGATTTTTTTAAAATATTAAGGTATCAATATTAAATATCTCAAAACATAAGGTACCAAATACATATTTCAATATATTACAAGGTACTAAATTAAAATTTTCCCTTTTTTTTATTTTACCAAAACAAAATTTTTAAAATTAACGTATCAATATTAAATATCTTAAAATTTTTAAGTTTTGAACATTCTTTCAAGTGATATCTTTCTTTCATACTTTTTCGTTTTCATTTTGTAAATTATTAACGTGTAAGTTTACGATAGCCCAATTTTCTCGTCATTTTTGTGTTATGTTGACCTATTGTTTGGTTTCTTAAACCTAAGTTATTAGGAAAAAAATGTAATAAGAAAGATTAATAGGGTGTTTGGAAGGGTGGTGGGAACCAGTGGTGGGAACCACTTTTACTGTAGCATATGAGAGTTTTATACTGTAGCACATTTTTTTTATTGTTACTGTAACATGTGAGAGCTTTATACTGTTTATAACTGAAATTGTGGTGGGAACTGAGTGGTTCCCACCACTGCCAAAAACCCCCTAAATCAATTAGCTATATTGTCTATTAAAAAAGATTAATTGGATAAACTTGAACATAAGGATTAAGTTAATTAAAAATTGTACATTTCGAAAGCAAGAAAATATATTTTAAGTAGGTTTAATTTATTGTTTTAATAAATTTTTATAGTTTTTTTAAGTCTAATGTGGGAAAAGGTCTCTTTTAAATTTTTCGTTCAAGGCCTTAAATTTGTTTGAGTCTGCCATGCTTACTTGACTTATATATGATATTTGAAGAGTAAAAGATTCTAGTCGCTCAGTTAAAAAACTTACAAGATGTCTTGTTGAAATTCTTATTTAGTAAAAATTAAAAAAAAAAATAGAAGATCTCGCGATTCATTTAAGAAAAACTGGTTTAAGGTCTATCAGTGTCATGCTCATGTGAAACTTATAGAAGAAAAACAAAAATAAAAGAAAAGCTCGGGTGAAAAATTGGAACCTGTAATTAAACTAGAGCTACTTGTAGCCAAGAAATTAGAAGTACTTTCGAACCTATCCCATCGATCTTTGAATCTTTTCTTTTTGTTTCTTTGTCTTCTTTTTTTTTTTTTTTAATATTTGAACAAATCTTTGAATCTTTTTGTTGCAATGTGGAGCCAAATCAACCTTGCAAAAAAGAAAAAAATTGCTGTGCGGGGGGCCAAAGACACAGCTCCCAAAAACGAGCTCCGCGGCACCCGAACCAGCGCCGCGGCGCCCAAAACAAGAGCGGCGGCGCTCGTCTGAGAACAAACTAGAGCCGAGGCGCCCAAAATGATGGCCGCGGCGCTCGGAGTCTGGTTTGTTAAGAAAATTTTGAGTCAAAGTCGAACTCAAAAGCCCCAAAACAGGAAACTACTAGGGTTTTTCTAGTTAGTTGCTATTTTTCTCTTACTTTGAGTATAAATAGATAAAAGGTGGCTAGAGTTATGTGTGTGAAAAGTGTGTGAATTGTGTGTGAAAATTGTGAGTGGCATAATTTTGTGAGAGGCAAAATTCTTGAGAGCTTCATCCTTGAGAGAGAAAAAAATTTCCATAGGGTGTTAGATAGAAGAGAGTTTTGGTAAGCACAGTTTGTGAGTGCGTGAGAAACTGCTCTTGTAATCTGTAATCTCCTTCATCATAGTGGAATCTGCAAGCGGCAGAAACAAGACGTAGTCTCAATTTTGGACGAACCTGTATAAAAATTTGGTGTCTCTTTTTCTTCTTTTCTCCTATTTATTTTCTGCAATTGTTCGTTCTTGCGATCCTTGGAATTAGGAGTCGTCTAATTCCCCGACACTTTTCACTAGAGAAATCCATATTATCCATAGTTGACAATAATGATCTGTACTGTTAGCTGAACTAACAAACGATTCTTAACGTTTGTTTTATCCACCATAACAACTTCAAATCTACAAGAAAATCTTTATATAAAAGTGAAAAAAATTGCAATAGGTAAATTTTAACTAACGAAAAGTAAAATTTAATCAGCCTTGCTACTTGATATGTTAATTATGTTGGGATTTTATGGTCTTCAAAGCATATTTTGTAAATATATTTTTTGAAATTAAGGATATTGAGGTATTTTTTAATATATCTTATGTGCATATTATATTTGATTGAACGTCCATGTAATCACATTATATGTATATATGTGAAATTTACAAATTGTAATGCCATCTCTTCTCTCTCTCTCTCTCCTCTCTATCTCTCTCTTTCTTTAACAGCAACTTCCCTTTTCCAGAGCTTGTCCTTCTCTTGTGATGGGCGTCGCAGGCAGTTGAGCCATTGTGGAGAATGCGACATCGCACAACACGATTGGATCTCGGTGGAGATTTGGTGATAGAGATCCATGGCGCGAAGAAGGTCATTGCCCTTCATAGTCAAAGCTGACTCAGAGCCGTGATCTCTTTGATTTGAGGACAGTCATGGATTACCTTTGCATCAAAACCTTAGCTGATGAGGACATCACAATACTGAGAGAGATTGGTGTGCTTGACTTTGTCTGAATCTCCAAGAGGACCTCTCCCTCGTTGGTCTTCTTCGGGGAACCTCACTGCCAGTCGTTCGATAAGAACACCTCTGACTTCAAGTTCTCTAGCAATCGCTGTCTGGAACTGTCAGATCGACAAGCAGGTTTCATGTTGGAGGTTGGCTAGACAATGACGACCAAATCTGGTGCTACCTCAATATGCCATCGCAATTTTGATGACAAGATCGTTCTTGAATCTTCTTCTTGTTGTTGTTTCTTTTTCTTTTTGTCCTTTTTATTTTCTAATTTTCATGGTATGTAGTGGCTGCCAAGGAGATTGCTGGTGCCGATGACATTTGACGACGTCGCCAATAAATCGGAGACAAGGTAGCAGAGGTGAGGAGAGAGTAAAAAAAAAAAGGAAACAGAGAAAGAAAGGAGAAAAAAAATGTTCTAGTGAACCAAAGAACATGTCTTAGTGGGACACAAAATATCTGGGTGGGATACGCATCATGCTTGTGACATATGAATTTTTCATATTTTATGACATAAATAAAAATTAAATCTTAAAAAATGACATTCATGTGGCCTTTTATTTATTATGCCACTATAGATCCAATTAAAAGAGCAGATTAGCTAGTTGGGCCTTGAGGTAAAAAATAATAAGAACAATTAGGAAGATAGGACAAACTTATAAAAGAATAAAAATTAGTGAGTAAGAGGGAAATAATTCTTTTAGAAGTTCAACCAAATTAATAGCATATTTTTTCAAGAAAGATAATAAAAAACATAATTTAACAAAATCATATTTATCATACTCTTAGATTAGCCAAAATACCCGAAAATTTGAAAATCCTAAAGCCCCCAGATTAGAAAACCCTTTTTCCTTCCTCTCACTCTCTCTCTCCAACAATGATGGCGAGGCGAGGTGGCGACAGTGATGGCAAGTTCAACGGTAATGATGAAGTGACAATAGTAATGGAGACTTCTCCACAAGCATCATGAGGCCGGAGGCAGCTTTGCTCTTCTCTTTTTCTCTCGCTTTCTCTTCATGCATGATTGTCAGCATGTCACGCATGGCCTTAGAGATCCTAGCAACGATGTCGCAAGGCCGGAATTGGTGAACGTTAGTCACAAGAAGAGACAAAGTTGCATCACTATCATGAATCTATAGGCATCGTTGGAGGCCAAAGTTGTCAAGTTTCGTCAAACCATTGGTGGTTTTGTAGATCTTTAGTTTCTGATTATGGTGGCGTGGTGGTGTCATACGACGTGTGGTGGTGATAGGCGGCCTATGACATGGTGGGAGAAAGAGAGAATTTTAGATCCACAATAGGAGTAAAAAAAAAAGAAAGAAAAATTAATGATGAATTTGAATAATAATACATAAATAAATAAATTATAGTAATTTTTAGAATATGTTATTTTTTCCATTGTTTTAATTAAATTATTCTATTTACCTCTATTAGGATTGGAAATGTACTATTTGATATAATTTTTCTAATAGACATTTAAATTTAATCTTAATCAAATATTGTTAAAATTTATTATTTAAATTTATAAAAATGATCATGGAATATATCCCACGGATCCTCCTGTGCATAAGAGGTGGGGTGTAAACACCTACCTTCATTAACATGTGAATGAACTCCCACGTTAACTAGTAAGACTGTAAAAATGCATATTTTTATGGGTAAATATCATCATTTTACATTTATATTTCTCGTTAAATCCTTAATTATAGCATTTGTATGTTAATTAGTATTTTAATGTGTTTGTATAAAAATATGTTTAAAAATATGTTTTTAGTATGTTTTTATATTTAATAATTTTTTTAGTAATTTTTAAAATTATTTATGTGTGTTTTATAATTGTTTAGTCTGTAAATAGTCAAAACCATAAAACCAATGTTGTGTGATTTTAATTTGAGCCTTAAAATGTCTGAAAATAAATTTTGAGTTTGTCAATATATATTATAATATTTATTGTAATTTAAAAAAATATTCTCGAGTCCTAAATAATATATTTGTGTAAAATTATTAAGATTTATTAATTTTAGAAGTTTTTATTTTTTTGTAATGTATTTTGTGCATAAAATAAATAAATTTATTGGAAATATTTGTTTATAAAATAATTAATTTTAGTTTATTTGTTTATTTTATATTTGAATTCTGGAGGAAAAATGACCAAAACAGCACCAAAATGGGCAAAAATGGACAACGAATGCATAAAAAATCAAAAAGAAAATTATTTTTTAAATTTCATTGACACGTGTCAATCTTCAAATGTATGCGTACCCATGCTGCGTAAGCCCGTATCACACAGAATTCCAAAGAAGATATACATTCTAAAAAATGCTAATTCACGCATGAAGAAAGAAAAAAATAAAAAATTATTCAAATCAGATTTGCATATGATTTATGGCAATGGGGCGGCAATAGAAAATGTTCAAAATTCTAAAAAATCCCCAAAATGCCATCTTAGTCATTTGCACAAAAAATATCCAAATAAAATAATTAAAAATAAATAAAAAATATACATGTAAATAGTAGATTTCCTTCTATTATAAATATGCCCTCCATGGCTTGTAATTCTCACTCTTTCTTATTGTGAGAAATTTCTTTTCTCTTGTACAAATGTAGTTCTAAGTTTGGTTTTAGTTTTCTTAGTTTCTAGTTTAAGTTTTTGTAAAATAGTTATAAGTTTATGTTGTAAAATAGTTATGCTTAGTAAAATTATGTGTATTTTTACCTTCAATAAGTCTTTCTAAATTTCCTTTTTGCTGAAGAGAGGGGGAAATTTTGACAAAATTAAGGTAAATATTTTTAGTTTTTCAAAGTTTTCTAAGTTGTTATAATGTTAAAATCATTTTTAGAAAACTTATGATTTTCATGTTAACTTAGCTAAAATTTTTGCAAAATCAAGTTTAGATTCATCGTAGACATAGACTAACACATGTAATGCTTAGAAACACTCATGGTAAATGTTTAACTGTAACTTTTATTGCTAATTTTAGTTAGTTAATTTTGAAATCATATATGTTTGTTAAAAATGAGTTTTTGATGCATTATAGGCATGAATTAGAACATTAAATGCTTGGTAACTCTTAATCTATTGTAGACAAAAGATGGCATATTGCATACCTAATTCATTTTAATAAATAATTTTAGAAAAACTAAAATATATTTAAGTTAATTACTAGAATAGAACCATTAATACTTTGTAACGCCCCCTTACGGACGTCACGGATGTCGTTATATTCATACATAATATACTTTTATCTAAGGTAAACTATTTGAACAAAACTTAATTTAAACTTTATTTAGGAAAACGTACCCGGGATCCATGCATGTAAATTTTTTATATATATATATATATCTTAATCCACCTTTAAAGTAATAAATTACTTGTTCATAATCATCTTTTAAATAGTTTACCAAACCCTTGTAAATAGAAATTACTTTACTTTTAAAACATTAATAAAATGTGTATACAATTTTTGGCAGGCTAAACTGGAAACTTCGGCAGGCCGATAATCAACCATCGGCAGGCCGCCTGAAGCTCTGCAAATGAGGTTTTAAACTTTCTAAGTTCGGCAGGCTAGAAAAATGGGATCGGCAGGCCAAACATAACATCGGCATACGAACCAGTAATGGTCGACAGGCCGTCCGTGTAACACCCACCTATTTTTATGTAACGGATTATGTTAAGTTAGTAACGACGTTAAGTGATTTTCTTATTGATATATGTTATGATTTATGATTTTATGTTACTAACTATTTATTCTAAGTGTTATGATAGGTGACGATCATGTGGAATTGATGTGCTCAAGTGTTCATTACATTGTATGTTTATTTATGATTCATTATGATATGATGTATCCTTTTATGTGAGGACAGTTCGGCAGGTTGAACCTTCAAGATCGGCAGGTTGAACCTTCAAGATCGGCAGGTCGAATTGCCCCTCGACAATCGGCAGGCCGAGGGAAACCATCGGCAGGCCGGACTTCATGGAATCGGTAAGCCAAACTGTGTAGTCGGCAGGCCGATGACAGCTAACGAGCAGTCAGCCGAAGTCTCCTAAAAATGTGACGATAATAATTGGTTGTGATTGGATAATGATTGATGATTGATGATTGATTGGCATATTTATGGATTAATTTCCTCATTTAAGGAAATTAAATAATTGACTCTTGATTGATTGAATGTAATTGATATGGTTTCCTATTTTGAAGAAGTGAAATATGGTAACTTGAACCATTCTTGGAACTTTGACCTTTCTTTCCCTCAATCCTCTCCACTTTCCATGTGAAGCTTGCCTCAAATTAATCAGAAAATTTCTGAAATTAAAGAGAGATTATCTCTTTCCTTTCTCATCATTCTCATTTTTCACATAAACGTTCTTTTCTCTCTCTCTCTCACGTCTCCTCTCTTTCACTCTCTCTTCCCTACATTTTCTTCTCCATTTTTCCCTGCTGCAAACACCTAAAAGAACACCAAGAAATCTCACTTTCCACCTAGCCAAATTCAAAGATAAAATAGAGAAGCTTCATTTTGAGGTAAGAGCCATTTTCGGTATTTCTGAAATATGTTTTCCTCCTTACTCCGACAGCCATAACTTTGTCTAGGAATCTTATTTTGCTCTGAGATTTTGCTATAATGATCATATATATGTTATGTAATGGTCTTCCAAGTTTCAACTTATTTCAATTTTTCTACATTAAGATATGAATTTTCTATCCACTGCCACTCACAATAAAAATGTTGTTGTTTGGTTGTGATGCTTGAAAATGTGATTTTTGTTCAAGGGGTAAACGTGCTTTGTTTGCTACGAAATTTGGGGAAAATGTTCATATATATTTTCAGTTATAAACTGGAAAGTTTGGTAATGATTTGAGGAGTATTTTATGTGTTATGGAATTTTTAGTAAGACTATGTCTAGAAACTGCTTTAACAGTAAAATGGTTGGACTTTTTGGTTATATGATGTTTTGTGTGATTAAATGATTTTATAGGTGTTGATATAATTTTGTGCTATTGTGATGTATGTTAATAAGTTGTTAGTAAGAATTTTAGAGTTTAAATTAATGTGTTTTAATTGTTTGAAAATGTTTACTAAAGATTACTCACTACCTGTCAAACCTAAGTTAGTTTTATTTTTGATTTCAAATGTGTGTTTTAACCTAATCCGATTTTTTTAAGCCAATTTTTGGATATGTTAGAGTTCTATATGTCTATTTTATATTTAATTTTTGTAGATTTTTCTGCGATGTTGAAAAGTAATAAATGGACCTGAGTTTGAAGTAGCTCACTGCTTAACTATTGCTAGCAGATTTCATGTTTGATATGTAAGACTTGTTTTTAGATATTAGATGAAATTTTTATGATAAATGAAAAATCATGGTAATATATTTACGTATTATTTTGGTTCCTGCCAAGTGTGGTACTTAAATTATATGAGAATGTTGAGTTATTAAATTTTTAATTCATGGAGGTCAGAAATATATTTTGTTGATAGTTTTGATGATTATGGTTATGGATGCATGTTATAAATTATGTTTGCAAGAGATGAATGTATGTGTGATGTTATATGGAATGGATGTTTTATTCTATGAAAATAAGTATTAATTTTATTTTGTATTTTTAAATGAATAAATGGCATGAACACACTAAAGAACGAGCATATCGAGACCGCGGCGTCGTCACCGATACATTTAAGGTTAAGTAAGCTAGCTAAAAAAAAAGGCAAGTACATTCGCACCTACAACATGATATGTTTTATAAGGTTTGAAATTATGCGCATGATGATAAATATTCTATGATGGATTTTATGATGGTTTCATTTAAAGTTTTCTTATGAAATATTTCGATGTTCATAAAGTTATGCATGTATGATGATGACGTATTTCAAAGCATGGAAGTTATATATATATGTATCACCTAATAAGTGTTGAACACCAATGTTATGATATGTTATGATGTCATGTTTGGTTTAGGATTAGCTATCCTTTTTCCTCTCATGACGGCGCACCTATAATGATGATTATGGTGTAACACTTGGGTCCTTAAGATAAAATGAAATAAGTTTTAATATGGTCAAAGTAATGAAAGATATGTTCCTATGAGAATGTGCCTAGTGCGCTATTAAGATGTATGATGATGATGATGTTCATAAATGTTTTAAGTTGTGAGATTACAATGTACTTACTAAGCTTTAGCTTATTTAGTTTATGTCATGTTGCAGATAAGGGTAAGAAGGTGATGGACTAGGCGGAGGGTATGGAAACGCATGTAAGCTAAGTAAGATGAATTGTAACCAGAAGAATGCCAAATAAGCAAGTTTTATGATTTAAGCTATGATTTATTATTAGAACATATTTATTTGTTAAGTTTTAAAGAATACAAGAACTATGTTTTAATATTTTATTTTATCATTTTAAGAATTTGGTCTTCCGCATGTTGAAATATTGAACTTGTATTTAAATTAAGTTTTATGAAAAGTTTTTGTTTATCTCGGACGGCCTGCCAAAGTTTGACCTTCGGCCTGCCGAACAACTTCGGCTTGCCGAACCCTCAAGTTCGGTCTGCCGAACTGTAAGTATGTTTTCCAAGATAGTTCGAATGTTTGTTTCTATTCTTACAGTTTTGGCTAACAATTTAAAGAATGTTTAAGATCAAGTAAATTATTATTATCATTATTAATAAGGTTTAATTTATTGAATGTTTTATAAAAAAAAAATGCATGCATGGATCCTGGGTTATGTTTTCAAACTATCTTTAAGTTATATAGATCGTCTTTAAGTAAAGTATTAAATTAGAGTATGTAACGACATCTGTGACGTCCATAAGGGGGCGTTACAGTCCGAGATAAACAAAAACTTTTAGAAAATTTAATTTTAAGACAAATTCAATTTTTCAAAATGCGGAAGACCATATGATAAAATAAAATAATAAAGCATAGTTCATGAATTCTATAAAACTTATCAATAAACATGTTTAAATTATAAAACATAACTTAAATCATCAAACTTCCATTTTGGCATTCTTCCGCTTACAATTCATCGTTCCCATTTTGCTCACACGCCTTCCCATGCTCTCCGCCTATTCTATGACTTTCTTGCCCATATCTACAACATGATATAAACTGAATAAGCTAAAACTTAGTAAATACATTATTATCTCACAACTTAAAACATTTTATGAACATCCTCATCATTATACATCATAATAGTGCTAGGCATATTTTCATAGGAACATATCTTTAATAACTTTATCCATATTAAAACTTAATTCATTTTATCTTAAGGGCCCAAGTGTTGCACCATAATCATCATTATAGGCGCGCCGTCATGAGAGGAGAACGGTAGCTAATCCTAAACCAAACATGACATCATAACATATTATATCATAACATTGGTGTGCAACACTTATTTAGGTGATACATATATATATATATATAATTTTCATGCTTTGAAAATTGTCATCATCAAACATGCATAACTTTTAATCATAAAAATCCTTCATAGGAAACCTTTAAAGGAAATCATCATAAAATCATTCTAAATATCATCATGAACATAATTTCAAACCTTATAAAACATATCATGTTGTAGGTGAGAATGTACTTACTTTTTAGCTAGCTTACTTAACCTTAATTATGTCAATGACGACGCCGTGGTCTCGATGTGCTCGTTCCTTAGTGTATTCATGCCATTCATTCATTTAAAGATATAAAATAAAAATTAATATTATTTTATAGAATAAATCATCCATTCCATATAACATCACACATACATTCACCTCTTGCAAGCATAATATTTAACATGCATCCATAACCATAATCATCAACTATCAACATAAATATATTTATGACCTCCATGAATTAAAAACTTAATAACTCAACATTCACTCATAATTTAGGCACCAAACTTGGCAGGAACAAAGGTAACATATACACATATTACCATGATTTTTTGTTAGTCAAAAAAATTACATTTAGTATCTAAAAACAAGTCATACATCATACACATAAAATCTGCAAGAATAACTAAGTAGTGAACAACTTTAAACTCAGGTCCGTTTAACACATTTTGACACCATAGAAAAATCTACAAAAATTAACATATACAACAGACATATAGAACTCTAACATGTCCAAAAATTGGCTTCAACAAAAATCGAAGTAGGTCAAAATACACATTTGAAAACCTGTAGTAAAACTAACCTCCATTAACTTAAGCAGTGAGCTACATGAGTTCATCATTGTCAAACAATTAAAACACATTAATTTAAACTCTAAAATTCTTACTAATAACTTGTTAACATACATCACAATACCACAAAAATCATTTAATCATACAAAACATCACATAACCAAAAAGTTCAACCATTTTACTGTTAAGGCACAGTTTCTATACCTAGTCTTACTAAAAATTCCATAACACATAAAATACTCATCAAATTATTACCAAACTTTCCAGTTCATAACTTATCATATATATGAACATTCTTCCCAAATTTCATAGCAAACAAAGTACGTTTACCCCTTGAACAAAATTCACATTTTCGAGCATCATAACCACACAGCAACATTTTTACTGTGAGTGGCAGTGGGTAGAAAATTCACATCTTAATGTAGAAAAATTGAAATAAGTTGAAACTTGGAAGAACATTACATAACATATATATGAACATCATACTAAAATCTCAGAGCAAAATAAGATTCCTAGACAAAGTTATGGCTGTCGGAGTAAGGAGGAAAACATATTTCAGAAATACCGAAAAAGGCTCTTACCTCAAAAATGAAGCTTCTCTAGTTTATCTTTGAATTTGGCTAGGTGGAAAGTGAGATTTCTTGGTATTCTTTTAGGTGTTCGCAGCAGGGAAATGAAGAGAGAAGATGGAGAAGAAAATGTAGAGAAGAGAGAGTGAGAGAGAGAGAGAGCAAAATTATCGTGAAAAGAGAAATGGAAGTAACGTACAAAAGAGGCCTGTCTAATCCGTTATTATCAGAAATTTTCTGATTAAAAGTTGGCTAATTGACATGGAGAAAGGAGAGGATTGGGGGAAAGTCAAATTGCCATCTCATCTTGCCATATTTCAACACTTCAAATAGGGAAACCATATCAATTTCATTCAATCAATCAAAAGTCAAATGTTTTATTTCCTTAAATAAGGAAATTAATCCATAAATATGCCAATTAATCACATTAAACCATCCAATCATCGTAATTATCTCAATCACAAATTTGGAGAGACTTTTGCTGACTGCTCGTCAGCTGTCATCGGCCTGCCGATTCCTCACTTTGGCCTGCCGATTTCATGAAGTCAGGCCTGCCGATGGTTTCCATCGGCCTGCCGATTGTTGAGGGGTAATTCGGCCTGCCGAACTGTCCTTACATACATAAATGCATCATACATTTAAATCATTAAAGAATCATAATTAAACATACAATGTAAATATCATGAACACTTGAGCATATCAATTCCACGTGATCGTCATCTGTCATAACACTTAAAATAAATAGTTAGTGACAATAAAATCATAAATCATAACATATATCATTAAGAAAATTACTTAACGTCGTTACTAACTTAACGTAATCCGTTACATAAAATAGGCGGGTGTTACTAACTTAACGTAGTCCATTTTGTTTATTTAGTAATAAATTGATTGTGCTGATTCTTTTAAGTATGATCTAAATTATATTGTTCTTTGGTGGAAACTTATGCAGTGTTGCAATCAACCAGAATGTTTATTTTGAAGGCCTATATTTGTCCACTTCATCAATGGCAACCGCAAAGGCAAATCACGTCCCAGCAGTCACATTTTTAATCGCTTCCTTTCTTGGGTATTTTTCCTTTCCAACCAATACTACTTGTCTCCTTTAGTTTCTTTAAAACAAAAAAAAAAAAAAGGCTATTACTAAAAATTGTATGATAATTTGATGTCAACCATTTTACGCTAGCTTTACATGCATGTGCGTTCTTTTCTTCTTCTTTTTTTTCTATTGTACTTAATTTTTTAGGTTTTCTGTTCTTTAATTAATTTTTTTACGTTATCTAATTAATTATTAGATTTGCGAAGGTAAACATAACAAGCTTGAGAAGTAATGGCACCTCTCAAATGTCCAAAACTTCTAAACGCAGAGGAACTGCCACAAAATTCCGTTTTCGGGTCCGGTGTAGAAAAATGGTTGCTGCGTTGTGCATTTCTCTTTGCTAGCTGTTGTTGCTGGTCAATTTGCTGATTTTACAGATGCAAATTATCTCTTAAACGTGTCTGGATTAGTAAACTAATATAAATATTAATAGATCACTAATTTTAGTGTCTATTCTTTTTTGACAATATTATACACCGTGGGACTCACTTGGTGGGGCTATCCCATTAAGAGGGCCCCGTCTACCGCCCGGTGGGAAAAATAAATTTTTTTATTTTTTATTTTTTTATTTTTTAGGTTCCAGCTTCAGCAAGCTGTCCTGACCGCTTGTCATTGTCAGCTTGGATGTGTTTCATGGCAACAATTCAATCAGCATCAATCACATTGGTCTTTGAGCGATGCCGAAATCTGCTTTAGAACTTGGTTGCTGTTTCTTTCAGCTAAGTTAGCAAGGGTTATTTTGTAAATAGATTCAAATTAATTATTTAATTTAAGTTAATGTAATTTAAATTAAGATTTAAATTAGTAATTTAAATTATTATTTGAATTGATATTTAGATATGTATTTAAGTTTTAATCTAAGTATGAAATAAAATTAAAATTTGTGTTTAGAGAGATAATGAAGATAGTTTTTTATTTATTAATAAATCTAATAAAATCTTAATGTTAATGTTAATGTTTTTGAAAAGTATACAATATGGATCTTGATTTATTCATCTTTTCATTAAAAATATAGTGAAAAAAGAATAATTTAAATTAGATATCAAATGAAGAAGTTATGATTTTTTTCCTCAAATATAAGAGAGAGAATTTTAGTTTTTACTATAGCAAAGATATCCGAGTATCAAAAGTTTAAGGGGATACGAACTCTGAAAACTTAGATTCTTGATACTCAAATGATTTAGATTTTAGGGAAAACAAACATGTATCCAAAGGATTTTTGACACTTGAATTCAAATTTGAGTAAATTGAGTTTAAAAAATGCATGAAACAAGCATACCCTAATACTATAATGAGAGTATTTTCTGCTAAAAATATTATACATCAAGAAACACATCTTCACTGGTACTCAATAACTATTATTTTTATTGATTAACAAAAACTGATATTTTATCAAATGTTCGTTGTTATTAGTTCTCACTAAGAGAAACTTCTAGGTCCGATAACTGGTCATGTAATTAATGAATGAAAGAATAAGAGTCTTAATAAGATTGGAATTTGCAATAAATCAAGTCTTTCGCCTATTTACTCAAGGCATGAAAATAACTCGGTAAAAATAATAGTACTCAGTAACAATCAATTTTGATGAAATATTTGCTGATATCAGCTCCCATCAAAAAAAATTTCTAGCTCTGTGATTGATGATTGAGGCTTTTGTATGAGAGGATAATTTCTAAGTCTTAATAATATTAAAATTTGGTGTACATATATTGGGCAGGGAATTATAGGATCCGGGATTGCTTTCTTTGTTCAAGCATCAAAAAGGGGTCCTCTCTTCTCTGCAATGTTCAATCCTCTATGTATATTCCTGCATGAGAGGATTTTTACCGGGGGTAATTATTCATGAATTATTCTCTCTCTCTTTTTTTCTCTATTTACACTGCTTTATTTCGGCAAATATTCATGAATTATTCTCTCTCTCTCTATTTTCACTGCTTTATTTCGTTAATTTTGCTTGACAAGTCTGATGGGACTGTTTTTTTGTTCTATTTTGTTTGTTTTTTTAAAGGTTGATAGGTGTTATTGGTGTGATTATTGGTCTATACATTGTAACATTGGGGCAAAGTTAAATGACGTGTTTATTTCATGTATTTTTTAAATTTAATTTTAAATATTAAAAAATTTTTAGATATATATTTATTTGTCTTAAAATTTAAATTAAAGAAGTATTAAGAATTAAAGTTTTTTAAGTTTTGACCTCTTTTAAACTCTTGATTAAGAGAGGAATATATTAAGATCTATATTGTATAATTTTTAGGATCATTAACATTAAATTTTATTAAATTTGTTAATACATTAAAAAAATTTTATTGTCTCTCTAAACATAAATTGTAATTTTATTTTGTATTTAAATTAAAATTTAAATATATATTCAAACATTAATTTAAATTATAATTTAAATTAATTCAAATTCATTTCGGAAACTGAACCAAGATATAAAAGAGGCAGAGGAAACGGAGCCGTTGCTTCGAAACAAGTTGTCACTTTGGAAAAGGACAGCTGTCAAATTGATTTGGAAGACCCTCTTCTATCTGATCAATCATCAGTAGTAAATTCACAAATAAGACAAAGCGAGTGTCATATTCAATAACTCTAATTCTGATGCCTATTACACGGCTATAGAAATTATTAATTAAAACTATTTTAATTATAATATACAAAAATTTTACATTGAGATAATTTTTTTTATTGTAATATATAAAATTTTTACACTTAGGTTAGATCCAACAATGATACAAGAAAAAGATTGTATTATTGAGACAGGGTTCTACTCTTTCTTTCGCCCTCATTGGCATTCTTAGAGATTTACGACAATATCGTAGTCGTACGCATCCTAGACTTGATCTTTCTAGAGGATTTACAGGACTAACGGAGATGAAAACTGAGGATCATGTATCGGACTGACTCTAGACTTTCAGAGGGAGTTTTAGAAAGACATGTTCACAAATAGGAGATTCTATTACGTATAGAAAATTTTACAAGAGGAGAGATTTGCCTCTTCATCTAAAGAGATACTGCTTAAATAGATTACTGTTGATGCTTACCGTCGTCCGGCGTTGGATTAACACCCACGTGTGAGTGAGCACCTTCTGACCTCCTCTTAAGCTTGCCCCTGACTGGGAGTGCGTACCTACGAGAGGGATGATTCGGAGAAATGGGGTTAGTCAATAGACAAGGGCTCTCCGGTGCTCAAGGCAAGTATTGCTCGGCAGAGGTCGGTAGCTAATTAGGTGTGAGGAAGTCTCTCCCTCTAAAACGTCATAAATGCATCCTATTTATAGGCCACCAGCTGGATCGGGTGCAAGATGGGTTTTGCTCATTACCCAGGTGTCACATCAAAGTGTATCAAGCAGTGAGTGACATGTGTCGCGTCCATTGTCCAATGGATTGGACTCTATTGGACGGCAGCACGTTTGCCTGGTGTTGGCCTACAAGGATGGGCAGTGACGTTTTATGACGGATAACGTGACCCGGCCCGAGCTACTGTACATCCCCGAGGTGGCAGCCTTCTTGGGGGCGTGCCCTTAGATAAATGGAAGGCACCTCGAGGGGAAGTATAAGTCGTCGGGTCCGGGTGGTAGCCTAATGTCTGTCGAACTTAGTTGCCGACCACCAAAAGTTAGTGTCTTCGGTGGTGGCGCCGAGCTTACCCTCAATATTAGCCCCCCAGTTCACCTGGTCGGTGTTCGGCCGGGTGGACTATGCCGAGTGGGTGAGGTCGGCTCAAAGGAGGAAGACCAAGCGACACTTAGAAGCGGGGTGAGGTGAAAAGACGCGCGGATCAGGCGAAGGACGCGTGTCGCATCACGACCGTCTGTGCGGCTGTCAGGCGTATTAATTGCGCCTTTTGGGTTTTCGCGCTCGAATTTCTCGCTTAAAATGGCTATAAATAGGGTCCCTCCTCTTCATAATTTGCACTTCATTTTCAGAAATCTTTCGACCGAAAAATTTTAGCTGCCGAGCTCGAGTAGTATAGCCGAAGATCACATCATCCGAGCTACCAAGAACCCGAGCAGGTAATTTTCCAAGCGAAAATGAGTGATTTGTCCGACTCACAGAACGTGGAGGTTTCATGGTCGAAAAATAACGAGGAGAGCAGTAGCTCTTCTTCGACCCAATCCGACACCGAGGTGGCGTCCCAAAGACAGGACGGGGCCAGTCGGCTGGAGCAGATCCTAAGGGTCGATTCCCAGACCGTGCCCGAGCAGGAATTTTTAAATATGCTGGGCGGGTGCAAGCTTATCAGGCCATCCAGGGAATAAGACCTTTATATAGGGGCGGCAACAGCGGGCTCTTCCCAAGTTTTTCCAAGGGAGAGAGCCGACTTTCGGGCCCATGAGGATGCTCCGAGCACCTCTGGTCGGAGTGCTGGGGCCCCCATCCAAATCGCAGGGGTGATTACGGTTGATGTCTCCGATGAGGAGCATGCAGCCGAGGAGACAGGGGCAGAACAGCCGGAGATGGAGCAGGAGGTCCAGGCCACCCGCGTGCTGGGCGTCACAGCATATCGGATAAGCCGTCCTGGGCAAACCTCGGTTGCAGGATATACGAGCGCGATTACAGAGTCGCGGTTAGAGACCCTACGCGCCGAATATGGTATTCCGGCCGATGTGGATCTCGTCGTTCTCGGCGAGGGAGATTCACCTTTAGAGGCGCCGGAGAGGTTCATAACGCTTTACGCCGAGTTCTTCAAGGCCGAGCTACGTCTACCACTGCACCGTTATCTTCGTCGGCCACTTAACGATTTAACGTGTGCCCGGCGCAATTAAACCTGAACAGCTATAGGTCACTGATCGGGATGTACGTTTTGTGGAAGTACCACCGGAGCACTGAGATGCCGTTGGAGGCTTTCAAGCAAGTATTCAAGATGAAGAAGCTTCCTCGGCAGTCCGGCTGGTACTACTTCACTGACTTCAGAAAGGACTTTATTCTGGGCAACCCCGACTCGGACAAGCTGTGGAAGTACGAATGGTTTTACGTCGGGGGAAACTTTTTAGCCCGAGCCGGTGAAGTTATCCCTGAGGATGAACATGTGCCGAGGTCATTGAGCAGGGGCACGTTTGGACCAAGCGCCCTTGGGCACCGAGCCGCGTAATAAAGGCCGTGGACGAACTGCTCGAAAAGCCCGAGTCGTCCAGACAACAGTCCTTTCTCCTAAGAAAGGACACTCTATCCAAATACGGCTGGTTTAGGGAGTCCAGCAGTCTTCCTCGAGCCGAGCGCCCTGCCCGGGAAACTGGGCAGGTTACAGTTGCCCGTCCGAGAAACACGGACCTTCCAGGGCCAAGCACTTCCCGGTCTGGGTGGCCGACGAGGGAGCCTTCTTCGTCCAGTACCGAGGACTCGTCCAGTGGCTCCCTCGATGCGGGGCCACCTATAGCCGACGAGGGCCTCGAGGGCGTGATTAGGCTCCTGTACTCGTCGGGCCAACTCCGGATCAGAGGTCAGCTCGGAACTTTATTTATAATCGCCCTTTCCCCCATTTTTTATTCCGACCTTCGTTTGACTTCGATTTTCTTTGCACAGAAATGACCGCACCGACCTCCCGCGCTGGCAGGCTTGCCCAGATGACGACTCAAAGGAAGGGCAAGGGCAAGGCTGTCGAAGGTAGCAAAAAACGCAAGCGAACGCCGGCGCCCGAGCCCCCAACACGCACCGGGCAAACCTCCACATCAGTCCAAGTTCTACCGCCGCCACCACCGAGGAGGACCTCGTCAGAGGTCGACCAAGCAGACGAGGCGTCTCGAGGCTCTTCCGAGGACCAGCAAAGAAGGCGCCCGGACTACTGTGGCATGCTCCTCGAACGTCTCAGGGACGTAGCTCCCCCGGATGACTTCTTTATGAACATCCAGGGTGAGGACTTCCAGGACTTGTGCAACATGACCCTCCGAGCGACTGCCTCAGTAAGTATCCGAGCTGATCAATAGTTCAGGAACTTGTAATAATGTTACTGAGGACTAACCCCTTGTGTGTCTCGCATTCAAGCGCCATGGTGCATATGGTGCACTCTATCGGGATGAGGGAGATTCACAAGGAGAAAGAGAGGCACAAGAAGACCCTCCTGATGAAGTTGGACTCCGACAAAGAGCTCAATGATAAGAACATTGAGCTAGATCAAGCTAAGGAGGAAGCTCGGAAGGCAAAGTCCGAGGTCGAGGACATGTCGAGGCGCCTCAAGAGAGCAGAGGATAAAGCCACCTGGCTAGAGAATAAAGCTGCACGGCTAGAGGGGCAGCTGGCAACCCTACAAACCGAGCACCAGCAATTTGTGGCCGGCTTCCCCGATCGCTTAGCCGCTACGGTCGAGGAGTTTAAGTCGTCCCTGAAATATACCGATCTCTGCTTCGACGAAATGGCGGACCTCCTTGACCATCTGATCGAAAAGCATCCCGAGGCGACCGGATTCGACTGGTCGATCATCGCCGAGCCAGACCAAGGTGATGCCGAGCAACAACGGGATGTTGAGGAGGAGATCGTTGTTGTGGACGGTGATGATGACGGGGATGTGCAGGTTGCTGAGGGAGGCTAGGATGACAACACGGCCGAGGGCGAGACCCAGGCTGATTAAACCTTTTTTCTTTTACCTTTTGTATTCGGGCTAGGGAGGTTCCCGTTTTCCTTGTACCTCCCCAACAAATAAAATGAAAACATTTTATATTTTCATTGTATTCGGGGAGGATCCCAGGCTCGGGAAGGATCCCAGGCTGGGCAGTTGTCCGAGCAGAGGTATATGGTACCTCTGATCTCGGTTAATCTGAGCACTTCTTTTCTCGGTCGCTCCGAGTAGTTATCCTCATCTGCTTAGTTATCCAAGCAAATTCAGGTTTCTGATCTCGATCGGGCAAAATATAAACAGCGTATAACTACCCTTACCCGTTGCCCCTTGTAGACTTATTGAAGTTTTAAAGAAACTTTACAAGTATAGGACTAATCGGGCACACAGATGTGCCAAGCAACTTAAAGGTTTCTGTATGACAGACATAATGCATACACTGACTAGCCCCCCTGTCCGGTTTGACGAGGATGACTCTCTTGATGGGGAGTCAACATCCTGTCTTCCGAGCTGGGGTTGTGGCGTCTTAGGCATAGTCATCCCTTAAAGACATTGCTCAGGTGGAATGAGTCTAGGAAAGTTGTGCTCCATTAATGTAATACTTACATGGATTTTTCCAGCCCTGCTCAACAGGTCTAGTTACAAAACAATTGCGGCCAGAGATCAAAAAGGGAATCTGGCTCTGATTTTGATTGGTTTTTTTTTTTTAAGCATAGAATCTTTTTAAAAGCTCGGCATTCCATGGATGCCAAAGCTGATTCCCCTCCGTATCGCTCAGCCTGTAAGTGCCTGGTCGCACGACACCTTCGACTTTAAAAGGACCTTCCCATTTCGAACCAAAAGACCCGAGACAGGGTTGTTGAACCGTGACCTTCTTCATTACTAAGTCACCAACTTTAAAGTTTCTCGGCTGAACCCTTTTGTTGTAATACCGAGCTACTACTTGGTTCCGAGCCACATTACGAATTAACGCTCGGTTTCTTTTTTCTTCAAGAAGGTCGAGCTCGGCCATCATGAGCTTCAGATTCTGAGGTTCCGCGTATTGCTCAACCCTGAAGCTCGATAATCCTACCTCGACTGGGATGACGGCCTCTGCCCCGTATACCAGGGAGAACGGTGTCTCGCCAGTCGCAGCTCGTGTGGTTGTTCGGTATGCCCAAAGTACTTGGGGTAGTTCGTCAATCCACGCACCCTTGAGGCCCTCGAGTTTCTTCTTCAGATTATCTTTAATAATCTTGTTTACGGCCTCTACCTGGCCTTTACTCTACGGATAGCTTGGGGAGGAGAAAATTTTCTTAACGCCGAGCTTCTCACACAGATAGCGTAGTCCCGAGGAGTCAAACTGTTTGACATTGTCAGTCACAATAGTGTGCGGGATTCCGAACCGGCAAACGATATTTTTCCATACAAAATTGGTGCACTTGGCTTCGGTCATGTTAGTGCAAGGCTCGACTTCAATCCACTTTGTTAGATAGTCTATGGCGATGATACAATATCTGAATTGCGAACGCGCCGGCGGGAGAGGTCCGATCAAGTCGATGGCCCATTTTGCAAATGGCCATGCCGAAGTCATCGGATTAAGAGGCTCGGCGTGTGAACCTTGCACCTTAGCAAACTGCTGGCATTTGAGGCATCTCCGTGCGAAGCTCCCGTAGTCTTGCTGCATGGTGGGCCAGTAGTAACCTTGCCGCAGGCATTTCTAGGCCAAGGAGTTTCCACCGGTGTGATTGCCACAAAGGCCCTAATGAATCTCTTTCGTTAAATATTCGGCCTCCTTGGGGTCCAGACATCTCAGGTATGGCGTGGTGTAGCCACGTCGATACAACCTTTTCCTAATCATCGAATACCGGGCCGAGCTGTTACGTATCCGACGTGCTTCTTCACGGTCATCGGGTAATTCGGCTATGGTCAAGTATCGGATGATCGGGTCCATCCATGTGGGTGTCGGCTTGGCATCCAGGCTCATGACCTCCTTAGTGATACTTGGTCCAGACAGTCTTTCGATGGGAACGGACATCGAGTCTATTCCACCCATCCCAGAAGCCAGTCGGGCAAGGACGTCGGCTTCCACGTTCTCAGATCGAGGGATTTGTTTGAAAGTATAGGACTTAAATTGCCCCAGCAACTGTTTCGCTTCCTTTAAATATGCCGCCATCGATTCTGCCCGGGCCTGAAACCCTCCAGTGACTTGTTGCACCACTAGCATCGAGTCACTATAGACGGTCAAGTGATCGACTCCAAGGTCTCGGGCAATTCGTAGTCCGGCTAGCAAAGCTTCGTACTCTGCTTCGTTATTAGAGGTCTTGAAATCAAATCGAAGGGCATAAATGACCTTATACCCGTCGGGGCTTGTTAGAATCAAGCTAGCCCCCGACCCGTCAACGCAGGTTGAGCCGTCGACGTGTAGTTTCCAATTTTGCTCCGAGGAAAGGCCTTGTTCACTACAGGTAGCTGTATCAGGCTCCTCGACGGGTGATTTTTCAACTAAGGGAGCCACTTTTCCGGCTTCTGTAAATTCGGCAAGGAAATCCGCTAGGACCTGAGCCTTTATCGCTGTCCTCGGCACAAATTGTACATCATACTGACCCAACTCGACCGACCACTTGGCCATTCGACCTGATATTTCCGGGCTCTGTAAAACTTGCCGGAGAGGGAACTTGGTCGGGATCTTGACGGTATGGCCTTGGTAATATGGCCGCAACTTCCGAACTGATGTTATTAAGGCGAAGGCCAGCTTCTCCAATGAGGAATACCGCTCCTCGACACCTTGGAACGCGTGGCTGGTATAGTAGACGGGTCTCTGGATCCTGTTTTCATCTCGGATCAACACCGAGCTGACAGCCTTCTCCGAGACGGCTAAATAGGCAGTTAAAACCTCACCGGGCAAAGGTTTGGACAGGAGCGGGGGTGTGGCTAGGTAATTTTTTAAGCCTTGGAAAGCATCCTCACACTCCCTGCTCCACTCAAACCTCCCCTTAAGTGCCTTGAAGAAAGGGTGACACTTATCGGTAGCCCGGGAGACAAATCTTGATAAGGCGGCCACCATGCCAGTAAGCCTTTGCACGTCTTTCACTGTCCGAGGAGAATGCATGTCTATGATTGCCTGGGCTTTTGCCGGGTTCACTTCGATTCCTCGTCGGTTAACCAAAAACCCAAGGAATTTGCCTGAGCCGACGCCAAAAGCGTATTTGGCCGGGTTGAGTTTCATCCCATACTCCCGGAGAATGTCAAAGCTAGCTCGGAGGTCGACGATGTGGTCTTTCGCTTGGACAGATTTTACTAACATGTCGTCTACGTAGACCTCCATAGTTTTCCCGATCAGTCGAGCGAACATTTTGTTGACGAGGCGTTGATAAGTAGCCCCGGCGTTCTTGAGACCAAACGGCATGACAACGTAGCAATACAAGCCTTGGTCAGTGACAAATGAGGTTTTGATCTGATCCTCTTCGGCCATTCTTATCTAATTATATCCATAGTAGGCGTCCATAAAGCTCAGTAGCTCGTGTCCGGCTGTGGCATCGACGAGCTGGTCTATCCGAGGAAGTGGGAAGCAGTCCTTCGGGCAAGTCTTGTTAAGATCGGTATAGTCGATACAGACCCGCCACTTGCCGTTTGCCTTTTTGACGAGGACGACGTTTGCTAACCATTCTGGATATTTGACCTCTCTAATAAATCCAGCCTTCAGGAGTTTCTGGACTTCATCATTGATCGCAGCATACCTCTCCGGGTTGAAGGCCCTTCATTTTTGTATCACCGGCCTGTGACCAGGCTGGACGTTAAGCCGATGGCTGATGACGCTCGGATCTATGCCGGGCATGTCCTCATGGGACCATGCAAAAACGTCACGGTATTCAGAAAGAAGGGACTCCAGGTCGGCCCGGATCTCAGGTTGTAACTGTGACCCGAGTTAGACTGTACGTTCTGGCCTTTTGGGGTCCAGGGAGAATGGCACTAAGTCTTCGACCGGGGTACCCCTTACCTCTTCCTCGGGAAACCTGGGGTCTAGGTCTGCGAGCATCTTCGGCGTCGGATCGGTTGGGAGGTCGGTCTCGTCGACTGAATATACGGCCAAGATTCCCCGTTGCTGAGCTGAGGCTGCTCGGACTGCGTTTGCATAGCAAGCACGAGAGTCCGTCTGGGACGAGCGGATTACTCCAACACCACCATCAGTCGGGAACTTCATTGCCAAGTGATATGTCGAAACCACGGCCTTTAATCCGTTCAGCGTCGGCCGGCCGATGATGATGTTATATTGAGAGGGTTTATCGACGATTAAAAAGTCGACTACCCGAGTGACCCTGGCAGCACCTTCTCCAAAAGTTACCGGGAGACTAACCTTCCCGGTTGCTCGAACACACTCACCCGCATAGCCAAAAAACGGGGTCCGAATCGAGACTAAAGGCGCGTTGTTGATCTTCAGCTTGTCGAATGCCTGCTTAAAAAGGATGTCCGCGGAACTGCCGTTATCAATTAAGACACGCTGTACAACATTGTTGACGATAGGCAGTTCGTAAACCAAGATATTATTGTGGGGATGCATTAGTCGGTCTGCTTCCTCCTCAGTGAAAGTGATCGGGGTGTCTTCTTGGTGACATATCTTATTGATGTGCTCGGACACATTCATGAAGTTACCCTGTTCGACCCGCCGAGCTTCTCTGACGTAGGATCACCGCCCACTCGATGTGTCCCCGGCGACAGGCCCACCAAGTATCGTGTGTACGATATTTGGGGGTTCTGGGGCGTTCCTACTATCAGTCCTGGGTCGACTTTGTACGTCTCGGCCTGACGAGTCGTTCCTTCCAGAGGTTGCCCTCAGGTTTATGGCTTTCTCCACAAATTCCTGCAACAGACCTTCCCGGACCAACCTTTCTATTTGGTCCTTGAGCTGGATGCATTCTCGGGTAGTATGGCCCACATCTTGGTAGAATTTGCAAAACTTCGACTGGTCACGCTTCACCCTAATGCCGCGGAGCTTAGGCGGCGGTGTCAACAAATTCTTGTCACCGACCTGGGCGAGCACCTCATCGATAGTTGCCACCAGGGGCGTGTAGTTTTGGAACTTACCGGTTGGCCCCTTCGGCTTATCAGCTTTCTCTTTCCTCTGCTTCTTCACATGCTCGGCACTGCCGTGCTCTGGCCCCTTTTTCTTCTTCTTATCCTTTTTTGTCCCGCTTGGGCCGGCTTCTTCCTGGCGACTTTTCATGTATTCGGCAGCGTCCGCATGTCTTTGGGCGTACCCGAGCATTTGCGAGAATGTGTTCGGCTGCTCGAAGGCCAAAGACCAGGTCAGCTTCTCGTCTCGGAGTCCCCCTACAAAAATGTGTTTGAGGGTCTCGTCTTCGACATGCTTGACCTCAAGAGCAGCCCGGGTGAACCGGTTAATGTAATCCCTGACGCTGCCGTCTCCCTGCTTAACAGCGTATAAGGAGGTTACTTCTTTCCTCCGCGTTTTGGTCGTAGAGAATGCGGAGGAAAAGACTTCGGCAAGATGCCTAAAAGAAGGAATTGACCCCGGTTCGAGTCGTCTAAACCATTGCCAGGCAGGGCCCGTAAGAGTGAGTGGAAAGGCCTTGCACATTGCAGCATCACTAGCATTCTGCAATAGCATGTACCCGCAAAAGAGTTCGGCGTGCTCATCCGCGTCAGTGGCCCCATCATAAGACTTGATCTGTGGGACCTTAAATTTTGGTGGCATGGGTGCCCGCATTATGTGATCCGGGAAGGGCGGATCTTGAGCCCCGATCTCATCCAAACCGAACCTACAATTCTAGATCTCATCGATCTGTCGTTGCAACACCCAGAACTGGCGACTATTCGTGTCTTCGGGCAGTTCAACCCGATAGGGTACTCTGCCCTCAGCACGGCCTCCAACTCTGGCCTGGCGATTTTTGTTTATCCCTCGATACCCGAGCCGATCAAACACTGAGGCTCGGGAACCTTGTGGTGAAGGGACACGGGGCGGTTGACGTCCCATCTGATGTTCATGAACCAGTCTATCGTCAAGCAGGGGTCCTCTAGTGGATCCTGCAGACTACTCCGATTGATCCTCCAAATTGGTGGCACTTCGCTCATGCCGACCCCCTACGTGGTCAACCTGGGCGGGGGGTGGTGGAGCCGGTGCAGCTTGCCGTTGAGCTTGTGCAAGCTGCTGAGTTAGGACCCGGACCGCATCTGTAAGCTCTCGAATTGGATCTTGTGCGGCTCGGGCCTCTTTCGGCTCGGCCCTTGCCGTGCTTCCTTGCCCTCCGGACCGAGATCTCACGGTTTGAGGACGGTCTGCAGCCGGTTGCCTATGCCTGGCATCGCCTGACTCCTGGTGTCGGGCGGTACTGTCTCTTGCGTTACCTCGTGTCGCCATCTCGGGAGTCCGAGGTACAATAACTTTGAATTTGGGCACGTTCGCCCTCCTTCTAGCGCCAAAAATGTTGATGCTTACCGCCGTCCGGCGTCGGATCAACACCCACGTGTGACTGAACACCTTCTGACCTCCTCTTAAGCTTGCCCCTGGCTGGGAGTGCGTACCTGCGAGAGGGATGATTCAGAGAAATGGGGTTAGTCAATAGACAAGGGCTCTCCGGTGCTCAAGGCAAGTATTGCTCGGCAGAGGTCGGTAGCTAATTAGGTGTGAGGAAGTCTCTCCCTCTAAAACGTCATAAATGCATCCTATTTATAGGCCACCAGCTGGATCGGGTGCAAGATGGGTTTTGCCCATTACCCAGGTGTCACATCAAAGTGTATCAAGCAGTGAGTGACAAGTGTCGCGTCCATTATCCAATGGATTGGACTCTATTGGACGGCAGCACGTTTGCCTGGTGTTGGCCTACAAGGATGGGCAGTGACGTATTATGACGGATAACGTGACCCGGCCTGAGCTACTGTACATCCCCGAGGTGGCAGCCTTCTTGGGGGCGTGCCTTCAGATAAATGGAAGGCACCTCGGGGGGAAGTATAAGTCGTCGGGTCGGGGTGGTAGCCTAATGTCTGCCGAACTTAGTTGCCGACCACCAAAAGTTAGTGTCCTCGGTGGTGGCGCCGAGCTTACCCTCAACAATTACAAAAGCAAAACTTAAGGGACACGTGGTCCTGTCTAGATAAGATTACACTTCAAAAGCAAAATAAATGCACACTGAAAAGAAAGTGGGCCAGTGGTCCTTACAAGCTTTTAAAAGAAAATAAAAGCGGATAGTGTCTAGTCTGTATCAAAGGAGCTGTCATCTAGCCATGAATTTTCCCGTGCCAACTCATAAAGAGATTCATCAATTTCATCCTCGTCCATTGGAGGACACGCGTCGTAACATGACCAGAGGAGAAGTTGAGTGGAGGGTTGGCTGATAGGTAGATTGTCAAAAAGCTGGGGCTCACTGAAGTGATAAGGGTCCTGGGAATCTTGAAAGGCTGGATTCTTGTAGAGCAGGACACCTTCAGTGTCAGTCGGAGTGTACAGCTATGGATTGTGCTGAATAGCGTTATCCTTATCTGTAATGGTGCTAGAATAAATTTTTAGAGCCTTTTCAACTTTTTCAGCATATTCTGGAGGGAATCTTTCCCATAGGGCATCTTGGTCTAATGTGGGCCATATTTGGTTAGGTATGGATTGGTTTTTGATGAACAGGATTTTCTGGATTTCCCGATGGACTGTACTGATGCGGTCGAGAGGTTCTTCACTGGAGGCAAAAACTTCAATGGATGGATTTGTCAAAATGGTGTCTTTCGGAGTGAGTTTACCTACAAGAGTTATGAACAAAACTGTGTAACAGTAGAGAGGAACAATCCGTTGGGAGTCCTTGGGCTTGCATGGATACAAGAATGCCTGCCTAGATCCTTTTAGTTTTTCCCATTCAGTGGTGAGAAGGGTGTCCCATTGTTCAAGGGGAGCGAACCATTTAAGAACCTGCATCTGGGTTCGGTATGTAGCTTCAAAATCGTCTCTGTCTTGATAAGCACAAATTGAGATGCCTGTGGCAATAGCCTGGACTTCAATGGCTATGGTGAACACACTAGAACGACACTAGAGAAAATGGGCTAAAGGTCTAGGCATAAACAGAATGCCTCTAAAAGATATGACTTTTGAAAAAGGGTATTCTAGATATATGCCGATATCGTGGTACATTGAGGGACCATGTTTTTTAATGATCTGGTTTTGAATGAACAATGCCCGCTTTGATATCAGAGCCATTTGGTATCAGAGCCATGTTATTTGTCTGTCTTTAGACTTTCTCTTGTTAATCATGACTTCCAATCCAATGATTGAGCCTTCTTCTTCTTCTTATTCCTTATCTTTACCCATTGCCTCTAGTCACCGTAAGTCTACTTCCTCTAAATTAGATTTCTTATATGAGATATCATATATCCTTGATGAAAAGAAAATTACCTCTGAATCTCTTCCTCTTATTAATCCATACCATGCTTTCACCAAGTCCACCAATTCCCTTACTTGTTCCATAAAGGCACTCATTCACCCATCATACAAGCCTCCAAAGGAGTATGTCCAAGCCTCTAAATTTAGCCAGTGTCAACTTCCAGCTGTTCCCCATGAACAGATGGTCACTCTTCAAATCCTTGAAGACCTACCCTGTCAATGGATTTCTCAAAGGTACACTCACATCCACTTTGGTGCCATTCGTCTTGCACTCACTTATCATGCCCGAAAAGGCTTACCAATCTCTGCCCGAATTGGACTCCTTGACACTCGCCTCAAGAAGTATCAACAGGCTAGTATTGCAACAATCGAGACCATGTTGAATGTCGGAACCGTAATTTTTACATTGTTCCCCAATTTCAACATGTCCTTAGTCAACAAGCGACTCTTGGATGCCCTCAAGGTCCAGGTCCAGATTATTGGCATTGACCAAGACCCAAACTCGATCGGTTCGACTCTCCACTACCAGATGGCATATCGACTGCAAGACCATGCACTCGATTTGGCTCTTTCTATGACAACTAATGCCATAATGATCAAAGTTGATTCTGATCAGGTCCCCATTTGCACTTACATCCCCAGGCAGATTCCTATGGAAGAATTACAAAAGATACTTCCGACTTCGTAGATTACCAGTTACGAAAAGCTACAACAAACCCCTCCTCTAATCCACATGAAGGAACCTCGCTACAAGCACCTTGCAGATGGAAGTACTGAAATAACTTTTGATCGAAAAGAGGATCCCTCTTCCTCTAGTTATTTCACTACTTAATACATGATGGCTCGTCTCCTTGCTCCACTTGTTGATATAGAGTCCTTTGACTCTCAAGGCAACCTGGTCTATGCATACAAAACACCTGATGACCATTGTTATTGGGATGTTTGTAATTGCGCCACTTGCCTCACCAACACTGATGATTTGCCAACTGCACAGTAGTCTCGATGAAAACGCCCAAGCTTAGGAAAGAAACTAAAGCAAAGATTTCTTCAGGGTGATACTACCATTGGTCCTCTAGGCTAACCTTCTAGCAAATTTGACTATCTTGTCAAAATACAGTGCTCCAGCCCATTATGGCCAACCACCTCCAGTACCCACTGGAAGGAATGATGATCCTCCTAACCCTCCTTCTTCCAACTCTAATGTTTCCACTCTAGAAACCTTAGGTGCTATTTTCAAGACCCAAAGGTCTTCATAGTCTCCTGCTATTCTACCATGCTACAAGAAAGCCCAACAGTGGTTCAAAGATCATGACGAACTTATTCCTCATCTAGAAGCTTCACAGCAAGCCCAGACCTACATGATGAGCCTCTCTTCGTCCACATACGAAGATGACTTTCCTCCCATCACTGAATTCCGTACCCATAATGGTACCATGCTCCACCAACCCAAAATTGCCAATCCAACCACACGAGAAGCTAATGGTTCCACAAAGCGAGTTTCCCCGGCCGAAGCCACTCTCAATTGGCAAACTGAGAATTCAATCTCCCAGAATAAAATCCTTAAAAAGATTGAAACCTAGACTTCCTAACTCACGGTTGATGTTCACCAGTCCCGAAATTTTATTATCCAAGAATTGTCAGCCAAAATCCAACAGGTTCATGATAAATTAATGCTTCTCATCAAAACCTTCACTGTCCCAATGCACGTCTTCACTGCCAAAGAAGAAGAGATGAAAAATCTCAAAATCCAGTATGAAGACCTCTAGCGACAAGAGAAGCTGAGAACTGCTATAGATGATGCAACTCCCTGGCGTTTTACCACTATGGCGAAAGAGCCTCAACCGCTAATCAAGCCTAAACCAGCTGCATCTTCCATGCTCAGGCTTAAACAGATCCTAGATGAACAAGAGCGCCAACAAGTACGCCAGAAAGCTAAGATGAAATCAAAGGTTACAGATTCTGCTCTAGCCAAAGATTCAACAATAGCAAACAGTCAACTTATGGCTCAAGGATCTCGCAATCCACTTTCTCAAATTTTGCATCACCAACAACTGGCCAAATTACCTCATTCTAACTCTTTAGAAGACGATCCTTTTAAAGACCATTCTTCATTCCTTGATTCTCCCGATGAAGATGCCACTTCTACTCCAACTGAGTCTTCTTCAGACTCAGAATTAGTTCTTTTAGACTATGCGTGTGATGACAATGTGAATCCACTACATTTCATGGCTCAAGAAGCTGATGAACAGTCTAAAACCACCCAAGCTTATAATGTTGAAGAACAAGAAGATAAGTCTTCCCTTGAAGATCATTCCACTCGACCTTCAAAGTTCCAAGTCTTCACACTTGATGACATTCCTCCCCACAAGTGGCATACAAGGTTTTAGGAATTCAAGGCATGGCTCCTCCTCGAAACACAGAAGCTTCAAACGCAAACAAAAGCAGTTTTGCTAGGCTTTGCCTCACGATTCACGGGAATCCTCCAAGAATGGTGGAAAAGTCTTAGAGACTATAGGCAACTACAATTCCTCCAGCTCGAGAATATCGAAGAGGCCCTTTCCATAGTCTACAATGAATTTTGTGGACATGACACTCAAACTACCGAATGACTACGTGTTGAATTCTTTAAGATGAAATGTTGTTCAATGGAAAATAAAGATCTTAAAAAGCACTTCAAACGGATCTCACAACGACTCTATCAAATCGGTGGCATAAATGATTCTAATTTGAAGCAGGCTTACCTTTCTTCCATTCTAGATCCCCTTGGAGAAGAAATGACTCGACTTCTCACCCAAGCCGGAAAAGATCTGCACAACACAACTCTTGGCGAACTGTATCAATTGACCATTTATGCCTTAGAACAAATGTGCTCTCAAAATAAATTCCTTCAGGAATATCTAAAACAGTCCAAGCAACTAGACCGAGTATGTTCTCGGAAGGACTTAGTAATCAAATGTACTAACCATCAAAGTTGTTCGTTTTATCCACCAAAGGCTCAAAGAAAACACAAGCAGTTTGTCCCAATTCCATGGAAAGCTCGAAGGCACAAATGACGACGCTTTGTCAAGTTCCTTCGCAAAAAGAAGAAATTCAAAAAAACCATTAATCGCTGTTACAAGTGTGGACGGAAAGCCCATTTTGCCAAAAACTGCCCCCAAGGCAAAACAGCTAAGCTCATTACTCGCATCGAAGAAATTACAGGTGTCTCCTTCTTAGATAATGACATCAAGTCTGTCTTTTCTCTCGATGGTGAGCCCCCGTCAGATTCTCTTTATGCATTTGAACAAGTTGACAAACTCCCTCACTATCAGATGGAATCTCTCTATCTTACACAACCAGCTCTCATACTCTCCATGCATGTTCTCACTTCAAAATACGCCCGACCTATTAAGGTTGCAGTCTTCTTTGACACTAGAGCTTCTTACACCATGATGAACCCAGACATCCTTCCTCCGCAATACTGGAAAAGGAAGCAACAGTTTTTCCATGCAGCCAACAATGCTGTTTTTGCACTGATCTCATAAGCAAACCCATACAGCTCCAATTCTTCCCAGGCTGTACTGTCTATCACAAAGTCATTGGTTCAAAGCTTCTTGGAAAAGACCTTATAATTGGATTTGACATTTACACCAAGAAACAAGGTCTGAAGATTCTACCAACTGGATTAGCCTACAAATCATACTTCAAAGCTCGGGAACCCATTCCCAACTTCTTTCAGCTCTTTGATGATGTTTTTCAGCCTATCAAAGACAGGCTAGTTCAACACTCTTGTGCAACGACATATGCCGAATTTCTCAAGAAATGTTCTCACCCCCTTTAAACTCGAGAGAAATTTTTTATTTCTCTCTCATTCAAATAGAATGAAGATGTGAATCCTACCAAAGCAAGTCACCTTGGTATGAATCCAGAACAACAACAGATGGCCATTGCTGAATCTCAAGAACTTCTGAAACAAGGACTCATTGAACCTACAACCTCGTCATGGGCATGTCACGCCTTTTACGTTAATAAAAGGTTCGAATAGGTTAGAGGAAAGCAACGGTTAGTTATAAATTACAAACCGTTAAATCAGTTCTTAACTGATGATAAGTTCCCTCTCCCAAATAGAAACACTTTGTTTTCAAACCTCTCCCATGCCAAGATATTTTCAAAGTTTGACCTCAAAGCAGGCTTTTGAGAACTTGGTATCCAGCCTGAAGACAGCCCAAAAACCACATTCTCCATCCCAAATCACCACTTTCAATGGACAGTAATGTCCTTCGGCCTTAAAACAGCCCCATCCTTATTCCAAAAGGCCATGACTAGTGTTTACGGCCCAATTCTCCACAGTGCTCTCATCTATATTGATAATATCCTTCTTTTCTCTCCGGACCACCAGGCCCATTTGGAACTCTTGACCCAATTTGCCCAAATCACTAAAGAACATGGCATTATGCTATTTGAGAAAAAGATGGTCATTGGGCAAACCCAAATTGACTTTCTTGGAATGACTTTCCAAGATGGTTGTTACCAAGCCCAACCTCATATTGCCCAAGAATTGCAAAAGTTCCCTGACAGCAACCTCACAAAACTCCAAATACAGGAATTCCTAGGCATTGTCAATTACCTCCGAGATTTTATCCCTAAAATCTCCAGATTTGTTCATCCACTATCTCAACTTTTGAAAAAAGAACCCCCAATGTGGACAGATGAGCACACCACAGCTGTCAAGCACTTGAACGAGTGATGCAAAACTTGTCACTACTCTAGATTCCCTCCGATGGGAAATGTGTCCTTTAGACTGATGCCAGTAACCACCACTGGGGTGCTATCCTTCATGAGAAAGGAATGAATAAAGTCAGAAGAATCTATGGATACAAAAGCGGTAGCTTTAAAAAGTCACAGAGTCACTATCACTCCACATTCAAGGAACTTCTCGCAATCAAACAAGGAATTGCCAAGTTTGAATTCCACCTCATTGGCCACCACTTTGTAGTTGAAACTGACTCTACAGTCGCTACAGAGATGATCAAGCTCAAAGCTAACAAAACCATAAATACTCAATTAATCAGGTTAGCAATCTAGTTTGATCAATTTTCTTTTGATATTAAACACATCAAAGGAAAATACAATATGATCCCTGACTACCTTTCTAACCCTATATAAATCTCATCACCCAAAGGACCAAATAAATCACATCTATCCCCTACATCTTTCTAATGGCATCCTCTTCCTCTTCCCAATCTCAAGATCTCTTTCCCAGAGATGCTCCTATCATCCTTCAAGGAAAGAACCCAAGAGAAAAGGCTACAAAGCAGGGATTGTTCATTCAAAACTAGATCATTAAAAAACATGGTCCCTCAATGTACCACAATCTCGGCATACATCCAGAATACCCTTTCTCAAAAGTCATACCTTTTAGAGACATTCTGTTTATGCCTAGACCTTTAGCCTATTTTCTCTAGTATCAGTCTAGTGTGTTCACCATAGCCATTGAAGTCCAGGCTATTGCCACACGCACCTCAATTCGTGCTTATCAAGACAGAGACGATTTTGAAGCTGCATACTAGACCCAGATGCAGGTTCTTAAATGGTTCGTTCTCCTTGAACAATGGGACGCCCTTCTTACCACTGAATGGAAAAAACTAAAACAATCCAGGCAGGCATTCCTGTATCCATGCAAGCCCAAGGACTCCCAACTGATTGTTCCTCTCCACTATTACACAGTTTTGTTCATAACTCTTGCAGGTAAACTCACTCCAGAAGACACCATTCTCACAAATCCATCCATTGAAGTTTTTGCCTCCAGTGAAGAACCTCTCGACTGCACCAGTATAGTTCACCGGGAAATCCAAAAAATCCTGTTCATCAAAAACCAATCCATACCTGACAAAATCTAGCCCACACTAGACCAAGATGCCCCATGGGAAAGATTCCCTCCAGAATATGTTGAAAAGTTTGAAAAGGCTTTAAAAATTTATTCTGGCACCATTACAAATAAGGATGACCCTACTCAGCACAGTCCATAACTGTACACTTCGATTGACACTGAAGGTGTCCTGCTCTACAAGAATCCAGCCTTATTCCCAGGACCCTTATCACTTCAGTGAGCCCCACCTTTTTGACAATCTACCTGCCAGCCAACTCTCCACTTAACTTCTCCTCTGGTCATATTATGACGCGTGTCCTCCAATGGATGAGGATGAAATTGATGAATTTCTCCGTAAGCTGGCACAAGAAAATTCGTGGCTGGATGATATCTCCTTTGATACAGACTAGACACTATCCGCTTTTATTTTCTTTTAAAAGCTTGCAAGGACCACTGGTCCACTTTCTTTTCAGTGTGTATTTATTTTGCTTTTGACGTATAATCTTATCTAGACAGGACCATGTGTCCCTTAAGTTTTGCTTTTGTAATATATTTAAGCAGCCTCTCTTTAGATGAAGAGGCAGATCTCTCCTCTTGTAAAATTTTCTAGAAGTAATAGAATCTCCTGTTTGTGAACATGTCTTTCTAAAACTCCCTCTGAAAGTCAAGAGTCAGTCTGATACATGGTCCTCAGTTCTCATCTCCGTTAGTCCTGCAAATCCTCTAGAAAGATCAAGTCTAGGATGTGTAAGACTGCGATATTATTGTAAATCTCTAAGAGTGCCAGTGAGGGTGAAAGAAAGAGTAGACCCCTGTCTCGGAAATACAATCCTTTTCTTGTGTCTTTCTGGATCCTTTGTTGGATCCGACCCATTTACATCATATATTAAATTGTAGCTCATAATTTTATAAGTAATGGGGTTTTTATTTTATGAGGATTAAAAAGATTTTTCTTTTTTAATTCTAGTCAATATGATTGTAGCAGAAGAATTCACGAGGCTAAAGATACATGTAGGACGTTTGAGAATGTAGAACTATAAGTTAAAAACTATAACTACTTACTATAGTATGTAAGTTTCAACTAGGTTGTCAAATATCTTGTTAATTTTTAGTTCCATTAAATAAAAAATCAATATCCAAACCATCTTTATGCCAATGAACTCTCTTGAGTCTTGAATATACATGACAATGAACCATAAGAAGATAAAATAAATATGGAGAAGATAAAATAATATGGTCTACCCTCCATTGAATTTAGAATTTAATACAAAAATATTCCTCCCATTATAATTTTTATAACAATGTATTCACTCATGTTTAAAGTATAATATTTATTCTTTTCGATCTATAAAATATTAATGAATTGAAAAACTTCTTATGTTAGGATTTTAAATGAAAATTGACACATAATTGACATGTGGTAGATAATATATGTAAGCGTAATTTTGTAACTTTATTATGCTTAATGCTAATTTGAATTTAAAAGTTGGTATATATTCAAAAATTATTATTCTAAGGAAAATATGGTTAAAAAAATATTTAGACAATTTAAAAATGTAACAAACTCTCGTTTTCCTTTTTATATGTAGAATAATTGTGCACTGAATTGTTGAATGATATTCATTGTGTTGTGTAAAATGTTATTTCTATTAAAAATACACAAATAATTTTTTTTTGTTAATTTGTTATAGATTGTAAGAACGAATGTTACGTTTTAAAGATCAGAAAACATATTATTACAATGACCGTAGTTGATAGAAAACTATTATTATTGTTGTTGTTGTTTTTAGGGGATTTGAAAAAATGTGGGTGGTGTTGCGCTTAATGGTCTTAAATTGCAGTTTTAATTTGTTACGTATCTGACAATCTACTAAGATTATTATTATTTTTTTGTTAGGTAATCTACAAAGATTGTTATTTTAGTTCATTATTAATCGCAAAAGATAAAACATTCAAATTAAGTAACACACCTTCAAAAAACAAAAAGGTGGGACACATTAGTCTTATCACAATTTGATGAACCCTCTGAGCAGCCTGACACAGCTACTCCTGCAGCAATAGAATTGAGCTGCTAGCCAGGTATTAAAGATGTCACTGCTAACGTAAGATTATATGTACATGCCGTCTGCTTTGTCCCAGTTGGCTGACAAAAGTAATGTCTCAATATTTCAGTCACATTAAAAAAATATATATATCATTTGAAAAAAACGTTTAACTTACGGTTCAAACTTGTAATAATATACAAAAGTTTTGCTTAAGGAGAAGTTTTTACTTTTTGTTATTGTATTATATAAAAAATTTATATTATAACAGTTAAAATCTTTTAGTTTTAAACAAATTTTTCAAACAAAACAAGAAGTTGAAACTATAATTACAAATTCAAATGTCAACCAAAAAAAAAAAAAAAACCCCTCATGGTGTAAGTTGCAGAGTAATAGAAAATTTTAAGTGCGTTTGTCCAAAAAAGGTCAAATTATAAACTATTTGATGCTAAATGTACTTCCGTATGTTAATTGATGTGAGTTAGCTATTTAGACCATAAAACATATTTTTAAATATGACGTTTGACAGTTATGATATGGATCATTTTTTTAATAATAAATACTATAATGTTACAGTAATAATAAAAAAATTAGTATAGTAATAACTCTCATATGTTATAATAAAAACAGTTTCAATCAACTGTTTTAATCACTTTACCAAACATTTAAAAAGTTTTCCCATTTTGCTAAAACCAAAAGCTGGGTCCAAACACAAGAGATAAGGACAATCTGGAACCAAGAAAAAAACAAAGCCCTATAAAGGATTTAAAACTACTTTTTTTGAAACTATTATATATAAAGGCAAACTTTGGGCCACAGGTTGCAGAGCAATGAGCCAGTTATACATTTAGATGGGTTGATGTACTCCTTTTTCCCTCTATGATTGCAATGCACAAATGTAATTTTCGTTTCTAAACTTCTTGTCCCTGTTGATAATTGCTATTGCTTTGTGACTATGTTTTTGCGTATTATTATTGCTAATTGTAACGAGATGTATAAAACTATAAAGAATATTATACAATTGGGTTTACTATGTTTTGTGTATTATTATTGCCAATTGTAACGAGATGTATAAAACTATTAAAGAATATTATACAATTGGGTTTGGTTCAATTCTGAGCCTTTGTAATTTATTAAAGCAAATGTATTTTAACTTTGAACTGTAATTGTCGAGAACATTGTCATAGCTTAAGCCTAAGACTATGTTTAAGAAGAGGAAAGCAAAAAAAAAAAAAAAAGTAAATAAATATGTAGCTAAGGAAAAGAGAGACGAAGGAAACTATTTTTCTTATATTGTGTTTTTTATGGAATCAATTTTTTAATCATTCTATATATGTAAATATTAAAGTCAACGCTCTTTAAAGAACTTAAATCGAATAGTTTTTTAGGGTGTTCGGGAGTTTGAACCGCATACAATAGACTCGAAAAGCTTTTAATTGTAGAGATTCAACCAATCTTTTAAACATCCTTAAATGTTTTTTTTTTCTTTTCTTTTATTTTGTATTTTTTTTCTAGGGTAAACAGCAGACGTCGTCTTGTAGAGTTATTTGCTCTCACACAATCCTCGGGCATTTTTGCCCAACTTGGCCTCCTGAGAGGTTCAATAATGTTCAACATTTTACACGGTCCTACATGTTCTACAAGATTTCCAGCTCATACAGGAAAAACTAAAAATAAAAATAAAAATAAAAGTAAAAGATAAGCAAAAGGTAAGGAAGAGATATCATAGGTATGCATTCATGGTCAAAACTTACGGACGATAACTCCAAATTTGCAGCCAATAGGCTTCTCTGCCAGCTTTTGCTTGAATCAACACCACGTCATTAATCTTATCATGATCATAAATAAATAAAAAAAGGACAAAAACAAAAAAGACACAAAAAATTTGTAAGGTCCTTGACGCCACAGATGCTTGTTTTCATGCGCAATTTAATGCGGACTGTTTCAATTTAAATTTTAAAAGTGAATTAAAACTAAAAATTAAAGTTAGAGGTATTGTAATATATAAAAATTTTATATTATAATATATTTTATGTTGTAATATGTAAAAATTTTATACTATTTGAGTTAAAATTTAAAGCTTTCCAAACACATCCTGCCATGCGGCGGCAATCATGAACATTCACCGGCCAATCTTCTTGTCTCATCTATATACCAAGCTTGCCATATAATGCCACTATTTAATTATCTCATTTTTAGTAGAAATTTTGATACTCTCCTTCTCTCTTAAATAATTACTATATACTTCTTATCTTCTAGATCGTTTTCTATTATTATTTGGAACTTAGTAAATTATGATTCAGACCCCACATTCCTGAGCCTGTTAAATAATGCCCTTTAGTTACTTGAGCATTTTAAGTTATTGCGTGCTACTAAGCTTCTAGTGTAGAGTTTTTGCAGGAAAAATCAAGTATATGGCAGGATTAAATGAATACAAGCCTGCCGTGGCTATGGTTGGATTGCAATGCATCTATACTGGTCTTGCTCTTTTCACTAGAGCTGCTTTGTTAAAAGGAATGAACCCCAGCGTTTTTGTTGTCTACAGACAAGCTGTAGCTACTCTTATTATCGCTCCTATAGCTTACTTGACTAGGTGGCGGTAGCATATACATACGCATACATACATACATATATATATATATATGTATTATGTCATCTCTTATTATCTTCTTCTCTTCCTCTCATTAATATTGTCTTTGTTGGCAGGGGAAATCCATACAGAACTTCACTTGGATTAAGGAGTTTTTCCTTGATTTTTGTGACTGCTTTAATTGGGTAGATGGAGTAGTTTTTTAAATATAAATCGATGATATTCTGTAGTTATTTTCTTGGATCAGATTGGTTTTTGCTTCATTTGCAGGGTTACAGCCAATCAGAATGCCTACTTTGAGGGCTTATACTTGTCCTCCTCATCAATAGCTACTGCAATGACTAATTTGATCCCTGCAGTCACCTTTGTTATGGCAACTATAGTTGGGTAAAGACAATTCACCAAAATGAATTGTTTTTGGAGCAATGAATACAGGCGCATGTACAAAAACTTGAAAAAAATATATCTTAACCACAACTCTGATAAATTTCTCAAGATATATTGCTATTACATACAAAATGGCAGTGCTAGAAATTTTTTTTGGTGAAGGCACTTTGAAAAGAAAACTAATAGAGATTTTTTTATCGAATGGAATTATTGAACGGGCATAAACTTGGGGTTACAATTGAAATTTTATATTACTCTTAGTATTAAAACTAAAATTTTCAAATATGAGTGAGATGCATGCCCTCAAATTAATGTGACTATCTACCACGTATATATGCTTTAATGAAATGAATGGATAAACCAAATAGTTTGCCACTTAAAAAAAAAAAAAAGCAATAGGTGGCTATACAATTCATTTTTTTAATGATATATTTTTTTATCCATTTGCAGATTAGAGAAAGTTAATGCAAGAAGTTTGAGAAGCATTGCCAAGATAATGGGTACAATCTTGTGCGTTGGTGGAGCTGTTTGTATGGCCTTAGTTAAAGGGCCAAGGCTATTATACACACAGCTTTTACCACCAAAATCAATACTTTTGGGCATGGGAGGTAGCGAAAATTTGCAGTTGGGTTGTCTTCTTGTATTTGTGTGCTGTTGTTGCTGGTCGTTTTGGATGATCATGCAGGTTCTACTTTTTTTTTCACATTGAATTCATTCATCATATGCTCTTAGTTGGAGCAGTTCTAAAATTTGGTTCCAATTTGCAACCAGGTGCCTATTTCAGCAAGCTGTCCGGACCACTTGTATTCAACTCTTTGGATGTGTTTCTTGACAACCATCCAATCGGCAATATTCACATTTTTCGTAGAGACCGATCTAGAAGTATGGCGACTGGATTCTTTTCTTGAAATCGGAAGTTGTATATACGCAGTAAGAAATCAATTTCATATGTTCCGTTTGTAACTATCTCATTGTCCTTTTACTTTGATGAGTGTGCTATGAGTGTCGTTAATCTCATTTAAAGTGGCCTACATTTGGAATCTTAATTGACAGGGAATTGGTACTTCAGTGTCCTTTTTTGTTCAAGCATGGTGCATAACAGAAAGAGGTCCCCTCTTTGTTGCATTGTTCACCCCTCTTTGCACTGTCATTACAACCATCATAGCTTCTTTGTTCCTTCATGAAAAGTTGTACACCGGAAGGTATTCATTGTGGAAATCAGCGCTAGCTATATATATATATATATATATATATATATATGGATTTGTTTTTTATGGTTGGAAATTCTAATTAAGCATATTTTAACAACTGATGGTCTTAAATTTTTGATCAACTATCTTGACCGTTTGATCTATCACATGTTTAATAATAATAGTAATTATTAAAAACGTAACCATTAAAACTTTATTCATATATACATACATACATATATATATATATATCTTTATAACAAAACCCATAATTACTCTTCTAATTAAATCTGAAATTTTTTTAGATTAATTCGAACTGAAGTTTTCTACGCTTATATTACTTTATAATTAGCTAAAATACTTGCTTTGTGTCTCAAATTCTTAAAGTTGCCTCTTTCTCATTGAGCAGCTTAATGGGCGCTTTTGGTGTGATGTTTGGCCTCTATGCTGTGCTTTGGGGTGAGGCAAAAGACCTTGAAGACAGAAACACCACAAGGGTCTTGATAGATCAATATGAGAAGATCGGTACGAGTTGCAAAGTTGATTTAGAAGAATCACTACTTCCAGATAAATCAACTTTTGCGAACACAGATGGCATGGACAAGTAATTTTTGTGTTATTCTTCCATGCTTCCGTATGTACAAGAGTGAAGAAATTGAGCTATCAAGCGCAAGATGCATTATTATGAAAAAAAAAAATTTGCTTTAATCTACGTGCCTGAGAACTGGGGAAAGAGTTTAGCTAACGTTGGGATTATAGTTTTGCTACTATCAAAGAATTTGAATTATTGTTGTGTTTTTAGCAGTTCAATAGGCGCTCCAAATGCCCTTAATCTAATAAGAAATTGATCTAGTCCATAATTTATTGTTCAAACCCAAATGTGATCCTTCAAGATTGGCAGTAAGGATGAAAATATGGATATCTATACAAATATCGGTACTTAAATTTTATACAAATATCAACAAAAATGTCAATATCAGTGGAAATTGATGTAAAATACATAAAACCGTCTTAAAACATTTTATTTTTAAAATGAGACTTTAAGAAACTTTAAAATTGTTAACAATACATAATTTAGATTAAGCTCTCAACCAAAATACTATAACTATGTGATAAATGTGAATTGTAAGAATTGTTCATTTATATAATATGATAAATGATAAATATACGATCTTAAATTGAGTAAAATAGTCAAAAACTAACTTAATACAAGTATTTTACATGCATAGTTTCATCCAAAATAAGAAAACATCAACACAAATAGCTTTTAAGAGGTTCAAAGGTATTTAGAATACTCTCTTGGTTTAAACAATATTGATACCAAGACATAAAGTTTTGAATATTTTTTTTATAATTCTAAATATATCATGCATGTCTCTTTATCTCTACCTACCATCTTTCCTTGTATAGCAAATTATGAATTAACCCAAAAGTTTTTCACTTCTCAATTCCTTTTTCACTTTTATTACCCCATAGATTTGGTCGATCTCATTATATAAAGTTCATCATATTCAAAAGACCACGGACTATATATAAAAAATAAAAAAATGAATTTACAACATTGACAAGCAAATTTATCAAAGGCTACATTAAAAAAGTAAATAAAAAGGACATGAATTTTATAAAATTTCAAAAGTAAATTATAAAAAATTATAAAACACGAATATTTTGTGATATTAAATTTTAGTTATAAAAAATTATAAAACACGAATATTTTGTGATATTAAATTTTAGTAAAATTTTCCAATATTCAGACATTTAACTCTAAAGTTTTTAAAGAAATCGACATTTCTATCAAAATATAAATATCTGCGGATATTTTTATGAAAATTTTTAGATATTTTATAAAAATGATATGACATTCTCGTTTCTATATTGATACTTTCATATTATTAAAATTTTTAAAGAAATATCGATGGAAATATCAATTCTTGATTGACACAGGGTAGACACCCTAGTATGGCTAGTGTATCTCTTAGCCGGTACGGATTTCCAATGCTTTGGAAAATATACTATTGAAAAGGATATTTTCTTGATAAAAATCTCCAATTAAGAAAAGCTAATTTCTTTTACTGATGGCCCTGTAGCCTATTTGGTTCACTTCGTGCATGAGACAATTAATTACGAATCTTTCGTAGCCAATTTCTTCACACTACCAGTCAAATAAATCAATTGCAGTTGACCCCCAAAATTTGCCCCAAACGTGTTTTTCACATTAGTTCCAACGACACTACAGGAATGCCATGATAAAACTTCTTGGAGACTTTTTCTTTTTCTTCTAAGAGTTCATTTTAAAAAAAGAAATAAAAACTTGTAATGGTGTGAAAATTTAGAGTCGTATACTAGTGGGCGGCCAAGTAGTATACTTAAAAACATATATGATAGCCCTCTCTTTCTCACTCTTTTGTTGATGAATTTGTGAGTGGAAATAGAAATGGAGGCAAAGAAATCTGGAAACAAACATGGGTTTGAGGCATATATTGAATATTTTCCTTAAAGGTTTTATTTGCCCCCACTACAAAGTTTGATAATGTTTTATAACAGTAAATTAATACACAACAAACCTTTGAACACAATATCTAGCAATAATATTCAGTTTTAAAACAAAATTTGAGACCTGTAAATTTTTGGAGATTTAATAATATATTTCAAATTAATTACAAAGTAATAAATCTCATAGATTAAGTTGATTCTAGTCATTTATCCATTTATTAAGGGCTTAATTTACTTCCCATTAATTAGTAATTATTTATCAAAAATTAATTATTTAATTTCTTACCTATTTATTATGATAAATTATTTTTATTTTGTAAATTATTAGGTAATTCCTTTTGTTTAATTTTAAGCTTTCTAGTGCAACTTCATTAATTATCCTTACACAACGATCTAGGTTACTATAGGTAATCATGTCTCACATTTTTTGTAACGCCCCCTTTACGAACGTTACAGATGTCGTTACATTAATTCATTCATTTAACCATTATTTAAGATAAACTATTTGAACAAAACATAATAAAGAAATCATACCCAAGATCCATACATACTTTTTTTTTTTTTTACAACTTAATCATAAACATCCTTCAAATAATTTACCATTCCATATAATAAAATCATAATTTAAATTGAAACCTCACAACATTTTAAATACAAACTGCACTCACTGTTCGGCAGGCCAAACTTGGTCGGTAGGCTAGAAGCCATCTACCGGCAGGCCACCCGAAGCTTTGCAAAACGTGGTTTTTAAAATCTTTATGTTCGGCAGGCCGAAAAAATGGGATCGACAGGCCTAACATCACTTCAGCATACTGACCAGCAATGGTCAGCAGGCCGTTCGAGTTAAAACTTTAAGAAAACTTAATTTAAAGATAATTTTCAATACTTCAAAATGCGGAAGTCCATATACTTGAAAAGATTAAGATAAAATAATAAAATAAAGTATCAATCCTTAAAATTTAACAATAAAACAAAATCAAAATTATAAAATATTGTTCATATCTTAAAATTTCTTTTAGGCATTTTTCTGTTTGCAATTCATCTTGCTTAGCTAACACGCCTTTCCTTGTCCTCCACCTAGTCCATAACCTTCTTACCCTTATCTGCAACATGATATAAAACTGGATAAACTAATGCTTAGTAAGTACATTTTATTTCTCACAACTTAAAACATCTTATGAACAACATCATCATCATCAACATAACAGTGCACTAGGCACAATTTTCATAAGGAACATATCTTTCATAACATTAACCAAATTAAAACTTATTCCATTTTATCTTAAGGGCTCAAGTGTTACACTATAATATCATCGTAGGCGAGCCGTCATGAGAGGAGAATGGTAGCTAATCCTAAACCAAACATGACATCATAACATATCATAGCATAACATTGGTGTGCAACACTTACTTAAGTGATACATATATGTAAGCTTTCATTCTTTGAAATACATCATCATCATATATGCATAACTTTTGAACATAAAAATATTTCATAAGAAATCTTTATATGAAACCATTATAAAACCAACATAGAATAAATATCATTATGAACATAATTTCAAACCTTATATAACATATAATGTTGTAAGTGAGAATGTACTTACCTTTTTAGGTAGCTTACTTAACCTTAATATGGTTGGTGATGACGCCGCGGTCTCGATGTGCTCTTCTTCATAATGTGTTCATCTCATACATTCATAAAAAGATACATAATAAAAATTAATATTTATTTTCATAGAATAAATCATCCATTTCATAAGTCATCACACATACATTCATCTCTTTGCAAACATAATTTAAAACACAATTTCATTATCCATAAATCATAATAACAAATTACCAACACAAACATTTTCTGACCTCCATGAATTCTCAATTCAATAACTCAACACTTACACGTAATTTAGGCACCAAACTTGGCAGGAACAAAGATAGCATATAGACATATTACTATGATTTTTCATTAATCATAAAAATTTCATTTGGCAATAAGTCACATAACTCACACTTCCAAAACTGCCAGCAATAACAATTCAGTGAACAACTCTAAACTCAAGTCCATATATCACATTTTCATACCATAGAAAAATGTACGAAAGTTAACACATATAATGGACAAATAAAACTTTAACATATCCAAAAATCACCATAGAATAGATTCCATACAATCCAAAACATGTGTTTGAATTCAAAGACAAAGCAACCATAATCAATTCATGTAGTGAGTTGGATGCAATCATCATATTCCCATAATTAAAATAAATTTCTGATGACCCTAAAATTGATAAGACATCTTATTAACATAAACTTACAGAGCCACAAAAAATTCTTGTCACTAAATAAAATTATTTAATTACACAAAAACACCACACAATAAAAGTTCAATAATTTACCGATAAATAGTCTACAAAAGCCTAGTTTCTACAAATATTTCATAACTCATGAATTATATATATCATATTATCATGAGACTTTCCAATTCATATATTGACATATACACAAACATACTTTCTAAATTTCATGACAAACAAAACACATATACTCCATGAACAAAAATCATATTTTTAAGTAACATAAAAAAAAAAAAAAAAACTACAACACTTCACTGTGAGGGGCAGAGAAAAGAAAATTCCTATCTTAATATAGAAGTATCGAAATAACGTGAAACTTGGAGATACATTACATAACACATATATGAACCTCATACCAAAATTTCAGAACAAAATAAAATTCTTAGATAAGATTATGGCAGTCGGATTAAGGAGGAGAGACGCATTTTAGAAAAACCAAAAAAATTCTTACCTTAACAAATTTCTTCTCAAATCTCCTTCAATTCAACGAACAAAATTATCAATTTTTCTTACAAATAATAGCAAGGAAAATTTGAGAGGGAATGAAGAAGAAAACGTGAAGGGAAGAGAAACTGAGTGAGAGAAATCATGAGAGAGAAAGAGAGCAAAAATTATCATGAAAAGAAAAATGAGAGTAACGTAAAAGGAAGGCTTGTCTATACCGTTATTATCAAAAAATTTTGATTAAAAGTTGGCTTAATTGGCGTGGAGAAAGGAGAGGATTGGGGAAAGTCAAATCAATTTGCATATCTTACCATTTTTCACTACTTCAAAATGGGAAACCATATCAATTAAATCCAATCAATTAAAAAGTCAAAGGTTTTATTTCCTTAAATTAGGAAATCAATCCGAAAATATGCCAAATAATCAATAATCATTATCCAATCATATCCAATCATCATCGTCACAATTTTAGGAGATTTCTACTGACTGCTCGTTAGCTGTCATCGGCCTGCCGATATCTCACTTCGGCCTGCAGATTCCACTAAGTCTGGCCTGTCGATTGTTGAGGGGCAATCCGGCCTACCGAACTTGAAGTTTCAACCTAATGATCTGTCCTTACATTCAAAATACATCATAGCATTTAAATCATTAATGAATCATACATAAACATACAATGTAAATAACATAAACACTTGAGCATATCAATTCCACGTGATCGTCACCTGTCTTAACACTTAGAATAAATAGTTAGTGACAATAATATCATAAATCAATGTGGAAAAATACTTAACGTTGTCACTAATATTATATTATCCGTTACATAAAATAGGCGGGTGTTACATTTTCTCTAGGTAGGTTTTTTATGGGCTTACTTGAATTATATGGTTCTGCAAATTCTCTTTAAGAATCACACAAAATGCCTCCCTAAATGGGTGAGTTTTTAAAACTGTCCACTTATTTTTGTCCTTTCACAACTATACTTTTCTTTTTTCTTGTAATTTTTAAATAATAATTACACATTTACTCTTTTACCTATTCTTAGTTGAATCAATAATTAACAAACCTTAGTTCAAATATGATCTAATCTCTCTCTCTCCCCCCTCAAAAATTACTCAAACCCCTAGGGCAAGCACTATGGGTCACTACAGGACAACATGACTTTAAAAAGATACAGATTTCACGAGTTAGGGTTAGATACAAAGGACAATGGGTCTAATTTGAGTTGACTCAGAATTGTAATGGAAAGGACGGGTCAATGTAGGATTGAATCCGTCTATTCTAAAGATGACACGAAACTCATCAAATAGATTTTAAAAATATATTTTATATCACATATTTTAGAGTTTGTTATAAAGTTGTGATCTTTGATAATTGTTCTCATAATTTTATGCTTTTATTCTTTCAATTTTTGTGGATATTATTATATTTTATCTGTTATGATTTTTTTAGTTCTTTATAATATTTTAAAAAAATTCAAAAAATGTACAAAATTGTCATATCAATTTCGAGTTCGCATGTCAGTTTCGTATCAGGGGTCAATTTCAAGTCGTGTCATGTTAACCCATAAAGTAGTCCTGTCCTGTTCATGTTGGGTTTTCTAAAAAATTCATGTCATAGGTCAGGTTCAACTTTGACTAAAAATAAGGAATAAATGGCCAAAATACGATACGAACGTGACACATGACACAAATTGCCACTCCTAAAAATCCCCTCTCTCTTATGCTCCCCACTCCCTCCATCATATTTCACTCTCCTCTTTGATCCCCTTTCTTCTCGCCGCCCTCTCTCGTCTCGCCTCCCTATCTCTCTCTCCCCCCTTTCTGATCTGCTCTTTCCTCGCCACCACTCTCTTAGTCCGATGTCTTCTTTGACATCTTCTACTCCAACAAAGAGAGATCCATCGTCTGCAAGATCCTTCATCGATCTAAGTCCTCCGCTATTCAATATTGTTCTCTTCTCTCAATCTTGTTCTTCGGCTCATTGATCACCTTTGTGATTGTCTTCGCCTTCCTTCAAATTTGAGCACCTCATGATTCTAACCATTCTCTCTCCCTTCTTTCTACAATTCATTTCCACAAATCAATAGACTTTTATAGCTCTCTCTCCCCCCCTTCCTCCCTCCCTCTCCCCCTCCCTCAATGTTCACATTTCGTTCGCATTGTTTGAGCTCGTTTTCACTATATATGTGTTGCTTAGTTAGTCGTATTGTTGGTTGAGTTTTAGACATGACAGATGATAATTGTTGTTTATTTCTTAGTTGTGGACAAGTTTCTGGTGGAATATTTGGTTTATTTTGTCAGGAGTTTGTTGATTTTTGTTGTGGATTCTTGCAAGTGGTCTGATATGTTCTCGTTTTTGACTTGGTGAAGCAAAGAAGTTATGTGTGTGTGTGTCTATACATACACATATATATCATTTGCATTATCTATCATTTGGTTTGTGTTTAGTTCATTGTGGATTGTATGAGAGAAACACCACACAAAGGAATCGAATCTATAAACATGACAATCGTTAATGAATAACATTATTCTTGATATGTTTTAGGTACCGAGGAAAGATGAGGCCTATAACATTGGAAATCTATTGAATCAATGTATGAAAAAATAAAGATATTGATATATTTGGATTTGTAGATTTGTTTGTTATTGAGATTTGTTTTTAGATCTGTTCTTGCAGTTGTGATTTATTTGTCTATTTGTGTTAAAATTTTATGTGAGGTTCTACTTTGGCTACCGGCACCAGCGACTGGAGATGGTTGTTGGAAAAAGAGTGCGCAACAGAAATTTAAAAATTTAATATCAGAGTAATTTTCAAAACACAAGTTTGACGTGCTATATGTATAAATTAACCAGATCTTACTAACCTTTGTGTGCCGAAGAACCTCCGCAATTCGTGTAGAGAAGTAACGTTCTAGAAAAGCCTCAACAAACTGGTCTTCTTTGCTATTCTCTATCCACGACCGGAGTGACTGTGGGCTCACACGTACAGCTCTTTCAGCGGTGACTCTCCTTCCAACCAATCGAGAGAACCCAAAGCAAGTGTTCATGATTTGTGAACAAAAGCTCTCAGGAAGTTTTTCAGATTCTCACTTAGCAGAGCATCACTCTTAATCTCTCAATTGATCTCTTTAACCTGTGAGAATCACTCCCTATTTATAGAGGTTGGTCCTAGGGTCAGTCCTCATCAGATTAGGTCTCAAAATTTGGATCAGAATCAAATTTGGATCAATATCTGATAAGATCCGCGTGATCTTATCCTTCGCTGATCGGCAGGCCAAACCACCTGATCGGCAGGCCAAACAAGTCCCATCGGTCGACCGAACACGTCCATCAGCAGGCCGAACTGTCAAATAAAAAATCTCCGCGAATCTTTTATTTTCCACCTGAGATTTTATAGGATAAAGTCTCAGTTTTAATTCAAATAATCCAATAGAGAAATTATCTGATCAAAACAACTTTATCTAGATAATCTCTAAGGAAATAAATGAATTCTCAATAATTCTACAAGTTTATCTTGATCTAATTTATCCAAAATTAAATTGACCGATAAATAGACAAGAATTATCCGATCCAATAATTTAACAAGTTTATCTTGAATTAATTTTATCACAAAATTAATTCAACCAATAAACAGACATAAATTATTTAATTCTTCCAAATTTTAATCAATATGATAAATCTGACATGAGTCACCAATTATTAGAAAAGCATGCCGTGTCGTTACAGGATGTTGTGAGCTACCAAAGGGGACCAAATGGACCTATATAGTTCAAGCTCCTGATAATTATGAAACCCAATATCCCAGATATACATTTCATAATTATCAACCCCAACACTACTCCACTAAAAGCTTGGAGCTGCACTCTCAAACTATATAGAATTACGAAGCTCGTATAGCTAAGTCTCCATGACATATCATAGTGTATCGTATCCCCATATGATAGTCCATAATCGGCTTAAGGACAAGTTCTGTCTTACCTTCTTGATTATTTTTATCATACGTTCTATTATCTCACTATCAGAAAACTTACTATCCAAAGATAGTATACCATTCGGTTACACCTATGTATCCAAATGGTTGAGCGCTCTAGTTTTTCAATTACAGTACAACGCATATAAGAGGATATCACTACTCCTAAAGAGGAGCTATGGATTCTATATGTATGAATAACAAGTCTACGCCATCAAGAGTCATGCCTCCAACGTACCGGTATGCATATCACTATTAAGATGTAGGTGTCACCCTTTGGTACATGAAAAAACACAAGTCAAGACAACGGGCCTACTATTCATCTCAGGATTAAGATACAACACAAATGATTGTCTAAAGTGAATCGGTTTGCCAAGACAGAATTATTAATCCAAATCAATTCACTTTATGTCTCGATCCAACACATCGTCACCTATGACAACATGCCAATGTTTCTATTCACGGAGTCCACTTCTGATGGTCAAGACAAACCATCTCCCAAAAGGGATATAGACAACATAAGAATCTTTGCATGAATAAAGCGCCCAACTTTATTCCCTTGATTGCGGATCTTATGTTTTAGACCATCACCTTAAGAATCGTGTCTTTTGCATAATCTGTCCATCATATGCCCAATTCTTAAGGTTTAGACTGACAGTCTCAGACTATTGTTTGCTTAACATAAATTCAACAAATATGAACGTAAAGAGGACAAGATTTGACATATAAAATAATGAATAAATTCTTTATTGATAAAAATGTCTCCAAAAACTTATTATATTTTTACTCCCTAGGGCATACATGTCTAACAATCTCCCATTTGCACTAAGTGAGTAAATATGACAAATCTCACATCCCCATAGCTTCCACATGCCTCTTGAAGACTCTCCCAGTAAGTGTCTTAGTAAATGGATCAGCTAAATTGTCCACTGACGCAATCTTGCACACCGTGACATGCCCGCCCTCAACGAAGTCCTTTATCACATGATACTTCCGATCAATATGCTTACTCTTCTTATGAAATCTTGGTTCCTTAGCATTAGCTACCACTGCACTGTTATCACAGTACAGTGATACCACCTTATCTATGCCAGGAATAACCTCAAGATCCCCAAGGAACTTGCGGAGCCATACTGCCTCTTTGGAAGCATCACTAGCTGCCACATACTTGGCCTCCATCGTTAAATCCGAAGTGCAATCTTGCTTAGCACTTCTCCAACTAATGGCACCACTGCCCAGAGTAAACACAAAACTCGAAGTCGATTTTCTAGAATCTAGATAGGATTGAAAATCCGAATCAATATATCCTAGAGGAGTTAGGTCCTCACCCGAATATATAAGCATATACCCCCTAGTCCTTCTTAGGTACTTGAAAATATGCTTTACCACAACCCAATGGTTCGGTCCTGGATCCGCCTGAAATCGACTTACAATCCCGACAGCATAGCTAATATCCGGTCGTGTGCAAAGCATGGCGTACATGAGACTACCCACTGCCGAAGCATAAGGCACCTTCTTTGAAACGCCCCCTTTTTTTATTAGACGTCACAGATGTCGTTACATTCTTGCATTCATACTTACTTAACTCAAAACATATATATGAATACAAAACTTAAACGATACTTTTAATTATAAAAGTAATTAAACATATTTAACCAAGATCCATTCGTACATTTTTTTTAACTTAACATTGTTAAATAACTTAACTCATTCCATAACATAATTTATTCTAAATCACTTAAATTAATCATAAAATTATTTTAATAATATAGGTATACCAAGTTGTAATAATCAGGACTTATAAAAACATCACACCATATCTCATTAATCATCACATCATTTAAAATTTACTTACTTCCACAGTTCGGCAGGCCGAAACTTCTTAACCGACAGGCCGGCAGAGGCTCTGCAAATCTGGCTTAAAAACTCATCATTGTCCGGCAGGCCAAAAACGTGATCGACAGGCCGAACTTCTGGACATCAACAGGTCGACCAAGATGTTCGGCAGGCCGACCGAGCCAAAAATCCTTGGAGAAACATAATTTTTAAAACAAAACCATCCTTTCATAAAAATGCGAAAGTTCATAATACTTAAATTAATGAAATAAAATATAAAACATAGTTCAAGAATCCTTTAAATATTTATCATAAAAAAAATGTGTTAAAAATGTGAAACTTGATTTAAAATATAAGAACGTTTTTCTTGGCGTACTTTCGGTTACAATTCATCGTGCTTAGTGCTCACACGTCTTCCCATGTCCTTCGCCTAATCCATGATTTTCTTACCCTTATCTGCAACATGACATAAAACATGATTAAGCTAATGCTTAGTAAGTACATATAATTCTCACAATTAAAACATTTCATATACTTCATTATCATCATTGTCATCTTATCATAAAAGTGCCTTAAGCATAATTTCATAGAAACATATCTTTCATTCCATTGACCATTTTAAAACATCTTTCATTTTATCTTTAGGGCACAAGTGTTGCACTATGAACATCATCGTAGGCGCGCCATCATGAGAGGAGAAGGGTAGCTAATCCCAATCCAAACATGATATCATAATATATCATTTCATAACATTGGTGTGCAACACTTATTAGGTGATACATATATACATAATTTTCATACTTTGAAACATGTCATCATCATACATACATAACTTTAAATCATGAAAATCTTTCATAAGAAATCCTTTAAGAAAAATAACCATAAAATCATCATGAATAACATTGTGAATATATCATCAAACCTTGTAAAATGTGTCATGTTGCAGGTGAGATTATACTTACCTTAAAGCTAGCTTACTTAACCTTAACGTGATTTGGTGACGACGCCGCGGTCTTGAAGTGCTCGTTCCTTTGTGTGTTCATGCCATTATTCCATTTAAAATACAATAAAATCAATACTTATCATCAGAACATAAATCATCCATTCATATAACATTCATTCAATAAACATAACTCATAATCATTATTGTGAAAACATAACATTATCATCACATATAAACATTATTCATAACATGCTTCCTTAAATATTATCATCAAAACATTTCATACATTATAAACATGAAAATCCAAAAATAACATGATCAAAACAGTTTTCTCATAGAAATCTCATAACATAAAATATATTCATTATAACATACACATGCACATTCTTGTCAATTTTCATGAAAAACATCATTCATTTACCCCTTAAATAACATTACATTTTTCATGCATCATAGTCAAGCAGTCATATTTTACTGTGAGGGGTAGAAGATAGAAAATTTATATTTTTCATAAAACACCGAAATAACATGAAACTTGAACAAAATCACACAAAACATACATGAACATCATATTAAAAACTCAAGGCAAAAATACAATATGTATGGAAAGATATTGCAAACGATTGGAAAGAAGAATTCTTTTCAGAATTAACGAAAAAATTGAGTTCTTACCTTGAAATTTCTTCTCAAAATTCTTGAATTCAACCAACAAAATATGACTTTTTCTTTCAATTTTCTTGCAGAGAATTTTTCGAGAGAGAAGAAATGAAATGCGTGGAGAAGAGAAGAGGAAGAGAGGAAATGAGAAAATGTCTCAGAACTGAGAGAGAGAAGAGTGAATATCTAAGGGAAAGGAACGTTAATTTTTTTTTTAAGGTTATGAGCATAATGAAGATTCATTACCCTCCATTAAGTCAGAATTTTCTGACTGTTAGATGGTAATTGGAGTGGAGGAAGGGGAGAAAAGAGGGAAAGTCAAACAATCTCTCCTCACTTACCCTGTTTTGCCCTCTTAAAATAGGAAACCATTTAAAATCAGACAATCAATGCGAAATCAAACCTTTTAATTTCCTTAACTGATAAAACATTCCATTATTGTGCCAATTAATCACAATAAATCACTCATTTAACGTAATTATCTCAGCCATAAATTTGGAGAGATTTCTGCTGACTGCTCGTCAGCCGTGTTCGGCCTGCCAATTTTCCCCTTCGGCTTGTCGGTTCCACCAAGTTCGGCCTGTCGATGGTTTCCTTTAGCCTACCGATCTTGGGTAGACTTTTCGGCGTGTCGAATTTAAAAGTCCAGCTTGCTGAACTGTCCATAAATGCCATACATTAAAATGTTCATACATCATCGCATCATAATTAAATATACATTAAAATAATCATGAACACTTGAGCACAACAATTCTATGCGGTCGTCACCTGTCATAAAACTTGACATAAAAAGTTAGTAACATTAATATCATATATTATTACATATAACATAAATTATTAATAAAATATCATTAACGTCGTTACTAACTTAACGTGATTCATTACATAAAAATAGGTGGGTGTTACAATTTTCCCCACCTTATAAAAGTTTCGTCCTCGAAACTTAGAATAAATGCGGATGCATAGTTCTTATGTCATCTTCACGTTCCCATGTGGCTTCTTCGACTTGCTGATTTCGCCATAACACCTTGACCAATGGAATTTCTTAATTCCTCAAGGTCTTGGTTTTTCGATCGAGTATCTTCGTTGGCTTTTCTTCATAACTTAAGTCTTCTCGTATCTCGATCACTTGTGGTTCAATCACATGCGTAAGGTCTGGAACATACTTCTTGAGCATGGAGACATGAAATACATCGTGCATTGTGGACATCTCAGAAGGCAACTTTAGCTGATAAGCTACTTTGCCTATTCGTTTCACAACTTCATCAGGACCGATGAATCTTGGACTTAACTTGCTTTTCTTCCCAAATCTCATAACTCCTTTCATTGGTGCAACTTTCAGAAACACATATTCGCCCACGGCGAACTCTAAAGGTCTTCTTCTCTTGTCAACATAACTCTTCTAACGGCTTTGTACGGTCTTTATTCTTCTTCTTATCAACTTTATCATCTCCGATGTTTCATTCACAAAATCAGTTCTTTCAGCATCGACGCTTTCCATCATCTTCTTTTCACCAGCTTCGTGCCAACATATAGACAATCTGCATTTTCATCCATACAGAGCCTCATATGGTGCCATCCCAATTGTCGCCTGAAAGCTGTTGTTGTAAGCAAACTCTGCTAACGGCAAATTTTACACCAGCTGGTCTTAAAGTCGAGAGAACTAGCCCATAGCACATCCTTTAAAATCAAGTTCGTCTTCTTTGTTTGGCAGTCTGTTTGAGGATGAAAAGCTGTACTGAAATATAGCCTGGTTCCCATAGCAGTCTGTACGCTCTTCCAAAACTTAGATGTGAACTTGCCATCATGATTTGAGATGATTGACTTGGGAATCTCATGAAGTCATACAATTTCCTTGACGTAGAGTCCCGCTAACCGTTCCATAGAGTAAGTGATCTTTTATAGGAATGAAACGCGCCGTCTTATTCAGTCGATCCATAACTACCCAAATTGCATCATAACCATTCGTAGTTTTGGGAAAACTAGTAATGAAATGCATTGCTATATCCTCCCACTTCTATTCTGGTATTCGGATAGACTGCAATTCACCACCAGGTCTCTGTTGTTCAGCCTTTACTTGCTGATATGTCATACATTTCTTCACATACTTTGCAACATCACGTTTCATTCCAAACCACCAGAAGTTACCCCTTAGATCATTATACATCTTTGTTGCACCTGGATGAATAGAGTAAGGAGTATCATGAATTTCTGCCAAGATCCTTTCCCTTAAATCATCAACATTGGGAACACATAAACGGTCCTTGAGATACAGAGTTTCGTCATCCGCGATACGAAATTCTTGACATTTCTCTTCTTTCATTTCTTGCTTGATCCTTGCAAGACTTACATCTTTATCTTGTTTTCTCCGAATTTCATCGTACATCGTCGGAGCAAAAGAGAGTGTTGATTGCTGGCCTGCTATAAGTTCCAAACCAAAGTCTAAAATTTCCTTTCTTAAAGGTGGAGACATTGCTTGCATTGACATCAATGTGGCAGCTGACTTCCTACTTAGAGCCTCAGCCACTCGGTTAGCTTTACCAGGATGATAAAGGATTTCACAATCATAATCCTTCACCAACTCTAGCCATCTTTGTTGTCTCATGTTCAAGTCTCTTTGCGTGAAGAAGTACTTCGGACTTTGATGATCAGTGAAGATCTTGCATTGGACCCCATATAAATAGTGTCTCTATATCTTCAACGCAAAAACGACTGCTGCTAACTCGAGGTCATGAGTAGGATTTCTTTTTGTAATCCTTCAGTTGTCTTGAAGCATAAGCAATCACCCTTTCATTCTGCATCAATACAGCTCCGAGGCCCATCTTGGATGCATCACTATAAATAACAAACCCATCATTTCCTTCAGGAATTGCCAACATTGGAGCCGTCGTTAGCCTTTTCTTCAGTTCTTGAAAACTTTTCTCGCATGCATCTGTCCATTCATACTTCTTTCCTTTGCGAGTCAGGTTTGTAAGTGGAGCTGCTATCTTAGAGAAATCTTCTACGAATCTCCGATAATAACCTACTAAACCCAAGAAGCTTCTTATTTCACTTGCATTCATCGGTTGCTTCCAGTTGAGAACAACTTCTACTTTAGCAGGGTCAACTATAATCCCTTCCTTCGATATAACATGCCCCAAGAGTGACACTTTATGTAATGACCGAGAAAACGTCATCAATAAAACCTAATATTTAATTAGGTTTAATTAATGAATTTATTCTTAAAAATGTGAAATTTTGTAAAAATTGTAATTTATGTGAAAATTACAATAAAATATGAATGAGCAGCATTGATTGCAAATTTTATGGCATATGTAATGCAATGGTGGATATTATAAAATACAAATTTTATGAGTTTGATGACTCAGAGATTTGTGCATAATATTCATAAAATGAATTTCATGTCACAATTTATTGTGAAATTGTGATATAAACGAAAGAATGATTAGAATGTAAATAGGACATAGAGGTTGTCCTAACCCTAACCGGGGGTAGAAAGGAGGCCAGAGCAGTATAAGAATACTGCTAAATGAAAACGCAGATACGAAAAATGTTATGATTGGCCTCAAAAAGTAAACGAAAAGTAAGTTAAATATTTTTATACAGTCTAAGGATAGAAAGTACACTGAATTGACCACAGCAGTATAGGAAAAATACTGTGTGGTGAAAAATTACACAGTATAAATTTTTAACTCCACAAAGTGGACATTTGCTTGAATTCTATTGGGCCAACAAGCCATGCAATGTGGCCCAATAAGATGAGGACACCTAGTGGTATACTCATGGGTTACCATGAGTCACCAAATGTGATAAACATGCATTTATGGCAAGTTTATCACAATTTTCTTTTCTTTTCTTTCCATCCAAGCTTCGGCAGCCATGTCCAGCTCTCCAAAAAATTTTCTCAGCCCCCAAATCTTGCAAAAATAACCCCAAACAAATTTTACAAGCAAGTACAAGGATTTTCCCACAAGTTTAAGGTAAAATCCTAAACTTTTAATGGGTTTTCAAGGGATTTTTCATGGGCAAAGGACAAGAGATTAATCCAGGGTATTTTTGTATGGAAAGGAAGCTTAGGAGGGAGTCTAAAAGGATTTTGAAGGCTTCAAACCAAAAGGGTGTTATTTTGGTAAGTTTTAAGTTTTAAAGTTTGAAATTTTATAGATTTTGTTGTGATTCTTATTCTTTCAAACCCATGAGGGGTTTTGAACATGTATTTGATGGAAGTTCATGTATATGTGGTGGATGATAAGTTTGAGTTATGGAATTTTTATTTTAGTGCAAACAGGCAATTTTTGTAAAAATGATATTTTTGTAATTTTAATGATTAACTTTGCAAAGGTGATGTTTGAGCATGGGAATGTATTGATTAAGGTATGAAATGATTTCTGCAGGGGTAAAATTGCAAGTTTGAAATGGATTTTTGTAAAAATGCCATAGGGACTAAATTGAAAGAAAAAAATTCCTCTCGGCTGAATTGGAAATTAGCCAAAAACACCCATGTACAGTGATATTTTGAAAAAAGTTAAAACATAAAATTTGTAGATCTCGATGAAACTGTTAGGCATAGTGGACGGTTCATCAAAAAACTGAATCGTTTATGAGATTTTAATTTTTCAAGAATTTATAGAAATTGTGGAAAATTTGAAAAAGGGGGCAAAAACGTTATTTCTCAAAGGATTTTGAATATGGTACTTTGAGTAAAAATGATCCTTGACAAAAATAGAAAATTCTGGTGCAAAGAAGTAAATTTTAGTTTCGGGGGCAAAATCGTCAAAATTTTCGGTTCAGGGACTAAACCGCAAAGTTTAATGAAAATGGGGCATAATTGAGAAATAAAGAGATTTGACCCACTAGGATGTTATTTTAGAATGAATATATGGTTATTTTTATAAGAATAACGAAATCAAGCTCGGATAGGTTAGTAAACCTACGGAGGGCAAAATCGTCATTTCTGCCCAAATAACCCAAACCGCTTTGAAATGTTCCCAATGGGATAAGAAAACGACTAGAAAGGTTTTCACCCTTCGTTAGAAACGATATGGTGAAGTTAGATAGAAATAAGAAAAAAATGGTGGTTTTTAGAGTTGAATATAGTAATGCAACTCAATTTATTAACTAACAAATGTTTCGTATCGAAACATAGTAAAATTTGGCTAATGGCTTTGTAATTGGCCAACAGGATCCTAGGAATCTAGAAGAAAGGATATCGTGGTTAAGTTGCCCGACAATTGTATCAGGTAAGTACCCATCCCACCTACAGTATGAAATTGTAGGATTAGAGTGTAATATGTATATGTGTATACTTGTATGTGTATCAAGGTGTATACTTGTATGTATGCAACAACACGAGTATTTATAAAAAAAATGAAAGGGGTATACTTGTGAGTATATGGAATATATATATATATACTTGAATGTATATAATAACACATACCTGAGTGTATATGATAATGTATACCAGTGTGTATATTTTATGTTAAGTACCTGTTAGTACATTATACTATGTATACCTGAGCATATATTAATGTATACCAGTGTGTATATTTTATGTTAAGTACATGTGAGTATATTATGCTATATACCTGTGTGTATATTAATGTGTACCAGTGTGTATATAAAGTATGTACCTGTATGGTCTATATCGTACAAAAGCATTTATGTAGATTATGTTATGTATAACATGTATTCATCACTTCATGCATGGTATGTTAACCATAATAAGTGAATTGGTAATGCATCACCAAAAGTTAAGAAAAGTGTCGTACCGACTCCTGACTCAAGGGGAGTTTAAGGATTACAAGATGGTCACGGTGTTACGTAGACCTAAGTGCACAATGGTACGAACACTTGGGCCCTAGTTAAAGATAAGAAATGATAAGGATAAAGAAGGATTATAAGAAAGCATAATATGATCATGCATTTTATTGAATGTGCATGTGGGTTTATATGGGACTTACTGGGCGTTAGCTCATTAAGTTTTTCATGCTGTAGGTATTCTGACAAAAAGGTCAGAATAAATCATAATGATGAGCTGGCGGACGGATGATGTGTGCAGACTGGGTATGGTTTCCGCTGTATGATATTTTAAAATATTTTGAAAGTAATGTTTGATAAGCTCATTGTAAGAGAATGATGGTTATGTAAACACAAGTATATGTATGTATCTCAAAGGTTATTAAACAGTATATGTATAGTATTTGTATAATAATAAAAAAAAATTTCCTAAATTTTTGCCCTAAAGTAATTAAGAAAGAGTTTAATCACAGCCCGAAAAGGCGGGTTGTGACACTTTATCCAGCCAAAACTTACGTTTGGAGAACTTTGCATATAGCTGGTGTCTTCTTAAAGTCTCCAGCACAATTCTTAAATGCTCCTCATGCTCTTTGTGAGTCTTAGAATAGACAAGAATATCATCAATAAATACAACAACAAATTTATCAAGGCAATCCTTGAATACCCTATTCATCAAATCCATAAAGGCAGCAGGTGCATTCGTCAGACCGAAAGGCATAACCACAAATTCATGGTGACCGTACCTCGACTTGAAAGCAGTCTTGGGGATATCTCCTTTTTTAACCTTCAATTGATGATATCCTGATCGTAGATCAATCTTTGAGAATATCGATGCACCCTTGAGCTGATCAAACAAATCATCGATTCGAGGCAATGGGTACTTGTTCTTGATCGTCACCTTTTTCAGCTCTTTGTAGTTGATGTAGTGTCTCATAGTGCCATCCTACTTCTTCACAAACAAGACTGGAGCACCCTAAGGTGAGTGACTTGGCCTGATGAAACCTTTGTCAAGTAGCTCCTTTAATTATATGTGAAGCTCCTTTAACTCTGCCGGGGCCATTCTGTAAGGCGCCTTAGAGATTAGATCGATACTAGGAGCGAGCTCAATCTCGAATTCAACTTCTCTTTCTAGCGGTAGACTTGTCAGATCGTCAGGAAACACATCAGCATATTCATGTACAACATGCACATCTTCAATTCTTGTCTTTCCTTCTTAGCTTTTGTCTACAACGTTCGCCAGATAGCCCATGTAGCCACTTGCTAATAACTTCCTTGCTTTTATTGCTGATAGAAACATGTGACGTTTTTTTTCTGGACTCGCCAACATAAATGAACTTCTAATCACCTTCAGGATGAAAGATCACCTTTCGTCTTCGACATTCGATAGCGGCATTATACTTGCTCAGGAAATCCATTCCAAGAATCATGTCGTAGTCATGCATGTTGATCACAATAAGGTCAACGAATAACTCCCTATCAGAAATCTATAGGGGTACTGTACACAAACAGTGCGTAGATAATATCACTTCCCTAGAGGGTAGTGTCGTAGTGAATCCCTGTCTTATAGGCTCTAAGCGAACCTCTAATTTCTTAGCATATGACATAGATACAAAAGAATGCGTGCACCTGTATCAAAAAGAACATAAGCATCATTAGATAAGCTTGTTATCTGACCTGTGACCACATTGGAGGCTTCAGCAGCCACTTGTTCTTTCGTCATGGCATAGATTCGGGCGTTTGTTGATGGGGCTTCAATTCTCCTTTGACTAATAAGTGGCCCTTCAAGGGAGGCTTGCATCTGATGAAGCTGGGCTTGAGGATGAGCTCTTTGCGGGGCATTGGCATTCATCAGCTTGGGGCAGTTCTTAACAAAGTGGTCTTCATGCCCACAAATGAAACATTGGTTTGTTCCCAAGCGGCATTCCCCTGGATGCTTCTTTCCACATTTGGCACACGGTTGAAATCGCTTGTTATTATTGTTAGGCTGACCATCATTGTGCCTCTTGTTGTCTTGACCCTGCTGGTTTTGAGGATTACCCTTCCTCTTGTTATTCCTCCAGTTTTGGTTGTTGTTGTTGCTGTTGTTGTTGTTGTTCCTGTGGGGAAGGTGGTTCTGGTTGTTTGCATTGTTGACTTGTTGGCCAGGCTGAGGCTGGTTCCTTTTTAACTTGGACAAATGAAACTCAGCACGTTGAACCCTCATGACAACCTGTTCTTGAGTCCTAGGTGGACTTGCCCTATCAACGATCGCAGCAATATCTGGCCTAAGGGCTCTGATCAATCTTCTGATCCTTTCACCTTCATCCATAACAATTCCTGGACATAAACAGGCTAGCTGGTCAAACTTTGTCACCACATCAGTGACTGACATATCCCCCTGGCGCTAGCTCTCAAACTCCTCATAATGTTTCCTTGTAACGTTCATGTGGAAGAACTTCGTGTTGAATTCATGAATGAAGTCAGCCCATGTCATTTCTTCAACATTCCTGCTCATTTCAATGCTATCCCACCATATCCTGGCCTTCATAGTGAGGCAGTACGATGCAAAGAGGACCTTTTCATTGTCTGTGAAATCCATGAGTCGTAAGGTGGCCTCAATCGTCTTTAACCATCCTTGAGCTACTAGCGGATCCTTAGAACCTTCAAAATTCGCTGGCTTAACTCTCTTCCATCTGACCAGTAGGGGTTCCTGATAGGCCGCTCTTGGTTCAGCAGCAGGAATTGGAACTTCGTTTACTTATGGCTATGGAGGAGGAGGAGGCACATCATTACCTCGTTGGCCATCATTATGGCCGTTGGCCCTTAATGTAGCAATTTCCCTTCATTGATCCTCAAGCTGCCTCTGCAACTCAGCGATCATTGTCATGAGTCTTTTGTTGGTTTGGGTGCGAGTCTGCATTCTTCTGTGGCCGTCCATCGTAAATTTCCTACAAGAATTAGGACTTAGAAATAATCTTCCAATTATGAGACAGGTTTTCACTACTAGATTGTAAATCATTAAACATTTAAACCTTAATCTTATCATCATACTTGCATCAATACATCTAGCTTTATAACATACTTACTTGGAGGACTTGGATTGATGTGTGACGATATGAATTGTAATCAGAAATTCGCTCTGATACCAAAGCCTGAAACGCCCCTTTTTTTTTTAGACGTCACAGATGTCGTTACATTCTTACATTCATACTTACTTAACTCAAAACATATATATGAATACAAAACTTAAATGATACTTTTAATTGTAAAAGTAATTAAACATTTTAACCAGGATCCATTTATACATTTTTTTTAACTTAACATTGTTAAATAACTTAACTCATTCCATAACATAATTTATTCTAAATCACTTAAATTAATTATAAACTTATTTTAATAATATAGGTATACCAAGTTGTAATAATCAGGACTTATAAAAACATCACATCATATCTCATTAATCATCACATCATTTAAAATTTACTTACTCCCATAGTTTGGCAGGCCGAACTTGGGACTTCAACAGGCCGAAACTTCTCAACTGACAGGCCGACAGAGGCTCTGCAAATATGGCTTAAAAACTCATCATTGTCCGGTAGGCCGAAAACGTGATCGGCAGGTCGAACTTCTAGACATTGGCAGGCCGACCAAGATGTTCGGTAGGCCGACCGAGCCAAAAATCCTTGGAGAAACATAATTTTTAAAACAAAACCATCCTTTCATAAAAATGCAGAAGTTCATAATACTTAAAATAATGAAATAAAATATAAAACATAGTTCAAGAATCCTTTAAATATTTATCATAAAAAAATTGTGTTCAAAATATGAAACTTGATTTAAAATATAAGAACGTTCTTCTTGGCGTACTTTCGGTTACAATTCATCGTGCTTAGTGCTCACACGTCTTCCTATGTCCTCCGCCTAATCCATGATTTTCTTACCCTTATCTGCAACATGACATAAAACATGATTAAGCTAATACTTAGTAAGTACATATAATTCTCACAATTAAAACATTTCATATACTTCATTATCATCATTGTCATCTTATCATAAAAGTGCCTTAAGCACAATTTCAAGAAACATATCTTTCATTCCATTGACCATTTTAAAACATCTTTCATTTTATCTTTAGGGCCCAAGTGTTGCACCATGAACATCATCGTAGGGGCGCCGTCATGAGAGGAGAAGGGTAGCTAATCCTAAACCAAAAATGACATCATAATATATCATTTCATAACATTGGTGTGCAACACTTATTAGGTGATACATATATACATAATTTTCATACTTTGAAACATGTCATCATCATACATACATAACTTTAAATCATGAAAATCTTTCATAAGAAATCCTTTAAGAAAAATAACCATAAAATCATCATGAATAACATTGTGAATATATCATTAAACCTTGTAAAATGTGTCATGTTGCAGGCGAGATTGTACTTACCTTAAAGCTAGCTTACTTAACCTTAACGTGATTTGGTGACGACGCCGCGGTCTCGAAGTGCTCGTTCCTTTGTGTGTTCATGCCATTATTCCATTTAAAATACAATAAAATCAATACTTATCATCATGTAGCCTTAAAGGTTTTGACCTTTCAATCCACTCATCTTTTCCTCTTGTAGATCCACTTACACCCTATGGGTTTTACCCTTTCGGGAAGATCCACAAGCTCCTAGACTTGATTAGTCTCTATAGACTTCATCTCTATGTTCATGGCCTCAGTCCAGAGTTTTGAATCAACATCCTCCATAGCTTCTGCGTAAGTATAAAGGTCCCTATCACGTTCATCTGGTTCAGCCAAAAAGACCTCCCCATTGAACATATACCTCTCTGTTTGACGCCCGATCCTCCCACTACGTCGAAGCCCCTAAGGTTGTTGTTTAGGTTTGTTTGGTTTGTCTACACTGATCGGAACGGTTTCGTTTGGAACCTCCGAAGTGATCGAATCACTCCTTAACTCCTCAAGCACCACTTTGCTTTAAGGTTTAAAGTCGTTCATGTAACTCTCCTCAAAGAAAGTTGCATTAGCTGAAACCACTACTTTATTTTCATTTGGGTTATAAAAATAGCCCCCTTTAGTCCTTTTTGGATATCCTATAAACACGCAAACTTTCGAACATGCTTCCAACTTATTCGGATCCTTAAACAGGACATGAGCCAGACATCCTCATATGCAAATATGGTTTAAGGATGTCTTCCTACTCGTCCACAACTCGTGAGGAGTTTTAGGGACCGATTTTAAAGGTACATTGTTCAAAAAATAACATGCGGTTTGTAGTGCATATCCCCAAAAGGATAAAGGCAATGATGAATAACTCATCATGGACCTGATCATGTCTAACAAAGTCCTATTCCTTCCCTACGCTATGCCATTCTGCTGCGGAGTGCCCGACACAGTCAAATAGGATAGAATCTCATTTTCTAATAAGTGTTCCAAGAACTCATCAAAAAGGTATTCCCTACCTCGATCGGATCGAAGTGCCTTCATGGGTCTACTCAATTGTTTTTCCACTTCAGCCTAAAACTCCTTGAACTTGTCAAAAGTTTTGCTTTTGCGGTGCATCAGGTACACATACCCATATCTTGAGTAATCGTCAATAAAAGTGACAAAGTACTCATACCCTCCTCGTGCTCGGATGTTCATCGGTCCGCAAACATCACTATGCACTAGTTCTAGAACCCCTTCGGCCCTATTGCCCTTAGACTCAAATGGTCTTTTGGTCATTTTATCCTCTAAACAAGATTCACATTGAGGTATAGATTCCATCTTTAAGTGACTTAAAGGTCCATCCCTTACCAACCTTTGAATCCTATTCAGGTTAATATGACCAAGGCGCAAATACCAAAGATAAGTCTTATTAGAGTGAGAAGTTTTAAGTCTTTTAGAGTTATTATCATTCATCTCAACATTAAGCAATAAGTCCATCTTAGGTTTGATAAAATATAGGTTATTTTGCATCCATCCAGAGCAGATAAAAGATTTTTTTTTACAAATCACCACTTTATCATTAAAAGAAACCAAGTAGGGGTCTTTAAATAAACAAGTTACAGAAATTAAATTCCTTTTATATTTAGGAACATAAAAACAATCTTGCAAAAATAAATTCCTATAATTCTCAAAATATAGATGGACATCTCCTACTGCTTCCGTTGAGACCAAGGATCCATCGCTCATCCGAAGCGTGAAGTCTTCATGCAGCAGACTTCTCGTTTCTTTGAACCCCTGCAGAGAAACACAAACATGATTAGTTGCACCGGAATCGATGACCTATATGTCACTGGATTCCTCAACCAAACAAGTTTCTAAATACAGAAGATCACACCTACCTCCTTTGGAAAGGAAGTCCTTGCAATGCTTCTTGATATGCCCAACCTTCCCACAGAATAAGTACTTAAGCTTCTTTGGGTTCTTCTTCTTCTTCTTCTTGCTATTGGTAGTAGCAAGAATATAAGATTTCCCATTCTTGGCCTGTTGCTTCTTTCCATTCCCAGAGTTAGGATTGGAACCAGAAGCAGCCATTATATTGGCCTCACCACCCGCAGGAGACTCCTTGATCAGCATTTCAAACTCTTGTAATTGTTTTATCAGTTCTGTCAAGGTCATATCCTGTCTATTGCTCAAATTAAAGTAGCTCTAAACAAAATAAATTCCTTAGACAGAGTCTCAAAGACCATAGCCATCTGAGTTTTAGCATCGATGTCAGGTCCATTGGTTTGAGCCTCAGTGAGGTAACCCATGACCAACATCATGTGCTCCTTTATAGATGTCCCCAGCCTTTGTCTACAGTTTAAGAGTTTACAGATATCACAACCTTACAACGATAATTCCCAACTCAGAATTCAACAAGCTCCTAGGAGAGTCATGCCAAATTCAATTAGGAACACGGATCTCCTCTTGATTAATATATGCCATCTGGGACCCATATAATCCAGCATATATTAAAAATCATTTCTTTGGCCACTAATTTTATTAACAAAGCTCTTAGGGGAGGTTAATAATAAAATTTACATGAGTGTATGACCATCATTTTAATATTTTATCCATGATTTATAATCACCACCTAGGGGTGTGCAACCATAAATCATACTAAAATACCTTATCCTCTCAGAGATCTAATATGGTACATGATAGAAATCCCTTCCTAGGGGTCAGGACCACCATGTTCTGCCTATGAACCAACGATGGAGGCCTTAGGTTCTCTCTTCGAAAACCTTTTCCCACTCAATCTTTTGAAATCAAGGTTTTATTTTAAAATTATGCATGAACAATTTTAATATAAGCGGCACTTCCTATTCTATATGACATGTCATCAATATACATGGCAAATCATATTATAATATGGACAAGCAAAACAATCAAGCAAAGCTACAAGCAAAATAATATATAACCGTAATATTATGGCTCCATCCTAGAGAATAGAAAAATTAAGATTACAAGAGAATAATCGAGACATATTATCGATTCTTCATCCATGAATCCTCAAGTTGTATCCTCCTTCATGTAATTCCATCTTCAAGTGTTCAATCCCGTATGAATAGGATATTTCATATTTCCGGTCATATCCAAATTTAATGTTTCTCTAAATTGTCCCAAAAATAAAATTAAAACTACACTTGAAAAACTGCACCTTTTCTAGAAAATTTTTAACTCTCGGTCGGCAGGCCTATCTGGGTGATCGGCCTGCCGGTCATGCTTCATCGGCCTACCGATCAAGAGGATCGGCCTGCCGACCCACGAAAGTTTGGCCTGTTGGACGAGCCGCCTAATTTCTGCCCCACTGATGGCCTGCCGAACCAAACGTCCGGCCTAGATTAAGATACAACACAAATGATTGTCTAAAGTGAATCGATTTGCCGAGACAGAATTATTAATCCAAATCACTTCACTTTATGTCCCGAACCAACACATAGTTACCTATGACAACATGCCAATGTTTCTATTCACAGAGTCCACCTCCAATGGTCAAGACAAACCATCTCCCAAAAGGGATATAGACAACATAACAATCTTTGCATGAATAAAGCACCCAACTTTATTCCCTTGATTGCGGATCTTATGTTTTAGACCATCACCTTAAGAATCGTGTCTTCCACATAATCTGTCCATCATATGCCCAATTTTTAAGGTTTAGACCAACAGTCTCAGACTATTGTTTGCTTAAATACATTCAACAAATATGAACGTAAAGAGGACAAGATTTGATATATAAAATAATGAATAAATTCTTTATTGATAAAAATGTCTCTAAAAACTTATTACATTTTTACTCCCTAGGGCATATATGTCTAACAATGTCGGTAGCTTTTCTCCTTGAAAATTAAAAATAAGATAATCTATTAGATCCTGCTCTGCCATATACCAGATTCCACTCTAACGGCGCATGCTGGAGACGTCAATATTCTTTTAATTGAAAAAAAAAAAAAAAAAATCTGTTAGATTCTGCTCCGACATTTGTCGTACTCCACTCATGTGGTTAACGTTGGTGACTAAGGATGTTAGTAGTTTTTTTAATTGGAAATAAGAAAATAACATAATTTAGTAAATTTTGCTTTAATATTTGCTAGATTCCATTATGGCAGCCCACATTGGCAGCAGGAAATGTTCTACATTTATTTTTTAGAAATAAAAAAAATTAGATAATCTAATATATTCTACTCTGACATCTACCAGATTTCACTCCATGGCATGTGCCAGAAAGCAGAGGAGGTATTTATTATTGAAAACTAATAAGATTATCTAGTAGATTCCCCTCTAACATTTTACTTCGGCAACCTGCACTGACAACCAGAGTATTCTATCACAAAAAGGAGTGAAAAAAAGGGTAATTTAAATTTTTAATAAATCATCTTTTCTAATTAAAGGGGAGGTTTTGTAAAGAACATTTTAGGAGAACAATCTTGAAAAATACTCTTTTAGAGGGTACTTTTATGATTTGCTCTTTCGTTCAAAGCAAATTACATGTTATGCCACTTTTTTTTATCTACTTATTTCTTCGAGCCACAAAGAAAAACTAATAAAAAGCTTATATCTTTTTTCCTTTTCTTTTTTCCCATCTCTTTTTTATTATTTTGTTTTCTTGATTTTCCTCTCTCTCCTCATTCTTTGTCGTTTGTCTTTCTTTTTCCTCTCTCTCCCTCTCAGATACAGAAAAACCTCGGATCTATAATAAAGCTCCGACCTAGTGAAGCTCGACGTCGAATTTCCGTGGCGATCATTGGCGAAGGGAGACAGCAAAGATGGTGGACCAGATTGGAAGACAAAAATGCTTCGTCGGCAATATTGATGGCGAGTTTGGGGTGAGACAATGGTGACTTTGTCGCATGGAGTGATTGTATCCATAGATATCATAAATTCTCTCTCAAACTCGGCTTTCTCGTGACGCAAAAGCTCAAGAATTTGGGAAGTAAACTAGTGTTTGGGACTCAAAAGATTCTAAAGAGACAGAGCCACTGGAGAATAAAGCCATATCGGTAGTATCTGTACAGAAGTCGGCGAGTCATATGTGGGACACTGTGTTAGAGATCACAAAGTTGGCATAGGAGAAGAACGACAATCCCCTGGCCTGGGCAATTCAACTCAGCTTCTACCTCAACTCAGCGGAAATCCCTCTACCCTCGCCAGACCTAGCTCACCTCATCGTCTCCCACATCTGCTACGCCAATCACTTGCTGATCACGTGCAAGCTCCTCGAGAAGGCCTTGTCCCTCAAGAGCGCCCCTTCTATGCTCTTCCTCACTCTTTTTTCCACCAAGTACCAGACAGCCCTTTAGTGGCTGTGTTTCTTTTTTTCTTTTTTCTTTTTTTTGTAAAGTTACTGTATCTAACTAATATAGGATTGGCATTATGATTAGTTACTTTTTTTTTTTGAGACATTGTGGACTTGATTTGAATCTTGAGAATTGTCAAGATTTTGAAGCTTTTTCTTGATTGGTTGGTTAGAAACTTAAAATTGACATGTTTTTGTTTTCTTTGTTTTGTTAGGGTGATTCCAAATCAACAGCTCTGCCCAACGGCGTACAGGCTTTACATGGAACTAGTTAAGAGACGTGCATTTTCATTCACTTCTCAAACAAAAGGTCTCAATTATCAACAGTAAGGTATATCTATCTCTATTGTTGTTTATTTTATTGTCTAATTTTTCCCTGAACAAATGCTTATTTATAATAAAAAGCAGTCTTTTAAATTTTTAATGTTTTTTTCCTTCTTTGGATTATGATTTTTTTGTAAAGTAAAAGGCATTGACTTATATACATACACACGTACATACATACTATACATATATTAATTCGTTCACAAGATTATGAAATCGATTGATGATCTTCTACATCTTTCCAATATATACGGCATCGAAAAATTGTCCCAAAAACACTGAAAAATGTTCGGAAAAGACGTCAAAAAATGTGCCAAAAGGACACACGGTATGTTCCAATCATAGGGACATGAAAAAGATCCTAGAGGGATATACAGACATGTCTCGCTAGCCCATGTGACATTTCTTCGAGGGACATGAAAAATATCCTAAAGGGACATGTAGACATATCTCAATGGGACATAAGACATGTCTTGTAGAAATACAAAAAGTGTTCTAGGGGATATGCGGACATATCTCGATGAGAAATGCGACATATACCCGAGGGATACGAAAAATGTCTTGGAGGGACATGCATACACGTCACAGTAGGACATGTAATATGTCTCTAAAGGACACAAAAAATGTCTTGGAAGGACATGCATGTCCCACCAGGACATGTGACATGTCACGGAGAGACATGCGACATATCACTAAAGGATACAAAAATGCCCCAAAAGGACATGCAGACATGTCTTGGTGGAACATGCGATATGTCATTAAGGGACAAGAAAATATCTAGAAGGGACATACAGATCTGTCTTGATGGAACATGCTACAAGTTTGTGACATAAAAACTTGTACATTTTTTGACATAAATTAAAATTGAGTTTAAAAAAATGGTATTTATGTGAATTCTATTTTGTTTATGCTTAGAAGTCTCCAGGATTTTGGGCCCATAACAAGCCTTCTTGTTCGGTCAATTCTTGGTGAGCATTTTCTCGACCCCATAATCTTTCCAAGGGAAGATAGTCTAAAAGTTAAATGACCATTTTGCCCTTATCTTTTGAGATAAACTACATATCTTGAGAGCAAACTTCTAACACATTAGTAGCAATTTGGTTTTTCCTTGTTCTATACTTTGTCATATCTGTTTCTGGCACGTGCACACTAATGTATGTTCTATCTAAAGCTCTTAAACAACCCTAAAATGTGGTAAATAAATACAAATAAGTATTCTTTGAAAAAGTACAATAATAAGGCATACCTTAAACCACTTCCATTTGGGATCTATAAAGTTGTCGAGCACTGGCTCAAGGACTTTCTAAAATTCTTTTTGGCATCATATTATTGTTCTTAAGCATGCATGAAAGTATTTACTTATAGTTTGTCCAGATCATAGGAATTTAAACCCATGACACGATTTTTATGATGGTGACGTAGAATGTTCAAAAATATGGCACCCATTTCCTCTGCAGACATATTGCGTTCGTGTTCTACTTAGTTGCCTCTAGCACTAAGTAAATCACACAATCTACTAAATGTCTGTCTATCCATACCCAATTGTGATATAAATGTTCTATCGCTTTCAAGTGCTATTCTATACAAGTGTTTCATTTGGCAGAAAACTCTCATTACATATGGTTGGTTGCTAAGGTGTCGTTGATAACTCAGCCATAGGTAGGCATATCTAATAGCACAAACAGCATATATAATTTTAAATATGATGAGTAATGTGTTTAGAATAAGGAGCAATTTTCTTGTCCTTCTTGACAAACTTAATCGCGCCATCTTTCTAAAAAAAATAAATAATTCTTTTTTATAATATGCTAACAACATCAAGGTACATAATAACAACTCTAATCTAAATATAGTTTTATTTTTGTAGTTTTTTTACGCTTAATTAATTGATATTAAACTATTCAATATTATTAATTTGTAGTCTACTCGTTAACAATTTTTTTTTCACAACTAAGAACTATATAATTATTTGTATCTATGCTGAATTAGAAGAAAAAGAACAAAAAGAAGAAGGGCTTCTAAATTGCATGATGACTTTTAAACCAAAACTGATATAACATAATAGCTAATATAATAAAAGTTAACATAAATTGTCAAAATATTTTGTCAATTAGAATACTAAAATTTTTTCTTGAATTAATTGACCGAAAAACAAAACAATCAAACAAATAAATGACTAAAAAAATTGGCATTTGAATGAACTAGAAAGGATTGCATAGGTTTGCATTAAAAAAAAAATGATCGCATATAATATAGCCCAAAACACTAGCTACTATATCGCAAGTAAGCACACCTATATAAAAAACAATAAAAAGAAAAATATAAAAATTTGAAGAAAAGTAGGATAAGATTGATCATATTTACAAAGGTTGATTCCCAAGAAAAACCTGCAAAAGGTTGAACGCGTATAAAGGCAAAAAAAAAAAAGTGTGTTTCAAGCAATACGAAGTAAAATAAAAAATTAGGACAAACAATAATAATATAAATCATTGCGTACCTTTGTTTTTTGATAGACAGATGAAAAGTTATTGTAGGACACTTTTTATTTGCCCTATGCAGCGTGACTGCGAGAAAGAAAATGGAGCTGGTAAAGAATGTATAAGTGAGACGTGAATGAAACAAAAGTAGGGTTGATTTTGGTAAAAGAGACAGTTACTTTTTTTTTTTTTTTTGAGAGAAAGAGGAATTCAATTCCGTAGATCTGAGGAGGGCGACAAATTCCCCCATCTCCGGGAACTGAATTCCTTAGTTATAGATGGGGTCTGTATCATTTAATTTCCTAAAATAAAAATATACACGGGAATTTAAAACGGGAAACTCAATTTCTTTTCCTAAATTAGAATTCATGGCAAGTAAACATGCCCTTAACATTAAGAAAAATAGTCTATGTTCTTATTTGAGTGTTGTTGGTATGTAATAAGTTTTATTTATACTTATGTTATAGTTTTTGTGAGCTTTTATTGATGTACTTTTAAAATTATATATGTTGGGTACGAAAAAGTTTAGATATAAGTCGTGTTTTGTGTTTTAAAAGGATTTTCACTTTCTTTAACTTAAAAATATAGTTAATTTAAAGATAGGTTCCGACATTATGCATGTTAAGCATGAAAAAGTTTTAGATTTAGTTTATGGTCTTATGTTTAGAAGGATTTTTCACTCTCTTTGACTTTAAAATGGGCACTTTAATGATCAGTTTTAAAGTATTTTTAAACATGGGACTTTTTGAGTCACAACAATATTCACAACTCTATGTAAGATGTCAAAAACTGATATCTTAACCCCAAAGCTAGTTTGGAAGTATTTTTAAACATAGGACTTTTTGAGTTACAGCAACATTAACAACTCTATATAAGATGTTAAAAGCTGAGATCTTAACCCCAAAACCAGGTTGCAGTGAGGTTGTAGAGAGGTTGCAACGTGGTTACAACCTTGGTAGTACAAATGGTATACGTGTTTCATTTATGTTTGTCCTTTATCTATCTCAATGTTTTCAATATCATTTTTATTATTTAATAAGACTTTTGTAGCAATTGCAGTACAATCGGTGGTTGTTATTAACACTTTTTCATCAAGTGTTGCATATGAAGTTGCAACTTGAATTGCAACCTCAACCTTTGCAGGGCGTGGTTTGTTTAAAAATTGTTCACTTCTAGGTTCCTAGAGTTGAAACCACTTAGTTTATTATTTCTTATGACCTTAGTTTATTGTTCCTTATGACTTTGTAAAAAATTGTAAGTGCAATCGATAATAATTTTTGAAAATCTTTCATTGAGGTTGTACGTGATGTTGCAACATAAATTACACACTCGATAATACAAATTTTAAAACTGCTCAGTCTTTGATTTCAAAAGTTAGGATGCTTAGTCTATTGCCTTTTTAAGCCCCTGTAGCAAACTACAAAACAATCCACAGTTATTCTAAGACTATTTCGTTAGATGTTATACACAAAGTTGCAACATAGTTGCAACATGGGATCCAATCTCAATAGTACAATTTGCATTTTTTTGTAAAATGACCCTCACAAAAGTCCAAATCATGATTTCTACAAAATATGAAAGTCTTAGGTTTCGACAAGACTAACAACTTGCGTAAAAATTTTTTTTTTTGAATATTCTGCCTCTAAAAGAAACCTTTAAACATATTATTAAAAATGATATAATCAATAGAGTTTACAAAATCACTACAAACAATAATATTAAAGACATAAAATGAATTTTTTAAAAACACAAAAGTTCTAGGCCTTGTCAGAATAAGCAACTTTCATAAAAGAAATTTTTTTCAAAATTGCCTTTGATATTTGGTTGTGGTGACTATTAAAACTGACAAAAGTATCTTCCGGTAATGGTTTCAAAATAAAATGCATATTTAGTGGCAGAATCACTCTTTACAAACAACAAAAAAATTGCAACACTTAGAGTCTACAATTCAAAGTTTTATCAAACTTTGGACTCCAATTTAAAATACGGTTTTCAGTTAAAAAAACTTTACACATAAAGCTTTCAATAGATTTAAAAAACAAGAGATCATAGAAATGAAAGTTGATTGTTATACTATGACCGCAATCATAGGCCCAACACAAGAGCACGCTTAGAAGCCAATTATTATATTTAAATTTCTGATATTTAATATCATAGAATGCATTTGGCTTCTGAGGGTCATATCTGACCTAATAGATTAAATAGTAACCAGATATGGGCTTATAGGCCCAATGATTCTATTCATATTCAAATAAAATTTTAGTATAACAATGAACTCAATGTAAGTAGTATGAGTGATTAGTGAATCAAGTTATAAGGAGAACACAATTAATTAATTAATTTTCAACATTAGTATAATTTAATTAAAGGCAATTAAAGAAGATAAATTGACAAGGATTATGAGTTAAGAGGATTTAAATTTAATTAATCATTTTAACTACCCAAAATAGCTAGTTAGTTATAAAGAGAAGTTTTTAAGAAAAGATTTAATGTCTTTTTCTTCGATGCTACTCTCATTAGAATAAAACAAGTTAAGCTTGCACTTTTACTAGGTGTTTTTTCTCAGACTCTAGGAATAGTGGACAAGTACGTGGCTAGTTATTAGATCCTAGTTTTGGAAACGAAATAAGTAGGAATCTCGCTTACAGCATGAAAACTATGGTTTTTCAATTAAAGTGTTTTCACATGTTTTATAAAATACATTATCTGTATTGTGTTATGATGTCCATTTTGTGATGTACACTATATAAAATTATATTGCATATTCACCTTATGTTAAGAATAATTATAATTTGTCGCGATATGTAGTAACATGCTATTTTGCATACATACAATAAGACAAATGAAATAAATAAGATAGAGATAAGTTAAGTTAAGAATGTCGTACCAACCTCTCAAACTACAAGGATGCATTCAGTTCAAATTCTTTTTATGGTCATTGGGGATCTTTGTGAACCCTAGCTTCTGGATGGTTGCGCACAACGAGTACATACATATAGGGGCCCATTACATATGATAGTTTAGATACATAAGACCTATTCATAATAAAGCATAATCACCTCATGCAAGTTTTATAAATGTTTTAAGCTTTGATCTGCGAGTAAATGTTTTCTACTTGCTGAGTGAAAGCTTACTCATATATGTTTATGTTGTAAGTAAGTAACTTGTTAACAACTTGTGATAGACAATATGGTGAACGGTGAACGTACAATGGAGATGTGTATGGATACCGCTTACTAATGATTTTTCTCCTTCTTATCCTTGGCCCACCTGTCAACAGCCTTCTCGCCTCAAGTGCCATCGCCATTGTAGGAGCTCCAAATTATGTATTCAATTCAATGTATGGCTCGAGCAATAAAATTGTATGAATAATCATAAAAAATACACAATTCATTTAGCCTTAGTCCTTTTTCAATCTTATGTCTTTTATTTTATTTATTTATTCTCAACAAGCATCTGTCAAACCCCTTCAAAAACCTTTTAGTCCACTCTTGCTTCAATGCCAAACATTCCTCTTCTTCTTCTTTTTTTTTTTTTTAACGAGTCCGGCACTTCGTGGGCTGTTAGGCTTAACAGAATTTTCCCTATTTTTCTGCACTTCTTTTACTTTCTTTTTGTCCAAGGTTCTCTTTTAACTCTTTTTTTTTTTCGTGCTGCTTTACCATTTAGAAAATATTCTCACCACTCAGCCAGTTACGTCTTTATCTGTAACATTATATAGAAAAGGCAATCCACTTAGCCATGACATTCCTACCTTTCTTTCATTGGCATTTGTTTATTGCTTTTTTTTTCTTTCTTTCTCTACTTTTTTCCAAATGTACTCATTAAATATTTTGCTTCCTTATTTATCAATTGTATCCTCATTTACATAATTTTTTTACCCAATTTGCTAAAATATTTATTTATTTTCAAATGCAATCATTAAAGTAATTTTTTAACTAATTTCCTATTTAAAGTATTTCTTTTTCCCCAAATACATCCTTTAAAAAAACAAACTTTTAAGTGTTTCAATCAAAATGCAACTTCTATCGATATATGTATCTATAATCTATGTCTATAAGGAGATAGAACAAATTAAATATGGTTTTTTAGGGGTGTTCGTGAAATATGTCAATCCATTTAATTCAATCTAATTCGACGATTATGAAAAATACTGATTAGTTTTAGATGGAGAATTTACCAATCCGATATGTACAAATTGGATTACAAATTGAGTATATCTCAAAACTCAAAAATTAAGTATGATGTGAAGGCTTAGTTTAAGAATGTGTAACCTCGATATTCTATTAATACTTCCCTAAGGGAACTCACAAAACCACTTATTAATATATAACGAATTATTGGGTTTTTAGAAATTAAATGTTGTGGTATACAAAAGGAATTCCTATACCAATTCCTCATCTCCTAGGCCTAGTTGTAATCTTCTCAAAATTCCAATTTAAAAGATACAAGGTTTCTCAGCTATTGTAAAAATATAAATCATGGCGGAACTATGAGTTATAAAGTCCTTTTTTTTTTAAATTTTTGTTCAATTATTCTACTTAAAAGGAACTTCATCCTCAAGGCCTTATATCAAGTCAACATTTAGATCTCGTAAATGTCATCATACAATGGACTCTTAACTTTATTGTACAGTGTACTCAACTAGTATTGGCACGACATATGTCCTGTCAATGGAAACTATTTAGACAAAACAATATTTTCAAAACCTTTAGGAAAGAAAACATTAGTTCAAACAAAACTATTTTTAATACTAAATGAAAAAGAAAACTCACATGGTTCAGTTATCGAGGTGTCTGAAGCCTTGCTCTGATACCGGATCTGTCAACTCAAAAATGGGGCATTCGTTTAAGAAAATAATTAAAGTTAGGTAAAATTTTAAAACTTGAAATCAAATTAGAAATGAAATTAATTAAATGTGACTTGATTATTTTCCTAAACCAATCCTCAAACAATATAAGAATAAATAAGAATGTTTTATTTTAACTTCTACTTATTCGTAAACAACCATTATTTATACAAATTACATAAATTATTTAGAAGGTTGAAATTATTAAGATAGGGAAGGACAATATAGTTGCATTGGCACAAACTATCTTAGAAACCTAAAACATGTCATATGCCTAACTAAAGATATTACGGTATACATATTGACGACTTATCAACACTATCTCGATACTTACCTAGCGCCAACTTTGCTTTGCGTGAAAGGGGGCTAATTTAAAACACAAAAATAAGCGAAAGACCAAACAGAATAACATTTGAACAAACTTTAACTTATCAAACAAATAAAGATATTTAAATAATCAAACGATAAACAAAGGAACTAATTGGAATACCAAAGATTGCAAATGTGCTAAAATAATTAAGAAAGAAACGAGATAATTTTAATTAAATTCCCTATTCCCAATCCTTTTGTATAACATATACTCAACATACTTGTAATGTCTCAAACATTGCCCACACTATGGAACCCCCCGATCGAGGTTTAGGGGCCTACCTCCAAGGTTACACTCTTCATAACTTGATCTCTCTGGCTACTAAAGACCAACCACCAGGAACCATATGTCCTCAATAGCGTGTCAATCCCCTATTATGCTCAAAATTTCTTATTTCGAGTCTAAATCATAATTTTTCAAATTTATTTGTCAAAATATGAAACTACTCATATTTAGATAGTATATACATTTTGGAAACTTATTACAATACGTAAAAATACAATTATAAACAATCTTGTAAGAAATATGCTCATCTTAAGATAACAATATTGGCCAAAACAAAACAATTTAAGTTTCAATTATGGCTGCCAAGAAAGGGATTATAAATCCTACCTCTCAAACTAAAGAACAATCTTTTAATTTTGAAACCAATTAATGATAGTTCAATACAACATTAATCCTAAGGTGTATATAAGGAAAATTAAAACTAAAGCTCAATGTACAACCATATTCATAAGTAAATCATGTGGAAATCTATTTCACTAGTGTGCCATTAAAATATTATGTAACTTTGAGATATGATGCTACTATATTTTAAAATAAATTAAGGCTACTTTTTTATTTTAAAACTTGTTTTAGAATTAATCGTAAGATTAAAGAGGTTTTAAAAGGTTTAAAAATCACCACAAATAAAGAAAACAACAAAGTTTTCTAGCCTGTCAATCCTCGGGAGTGGCCTGTCACTCCTGGGGTTGAAGGCCCCTTATAAAGGCCATAACTGGTCGGTCGATGAAGGTAACTGATCTGCCGCCCAAAGGCAATTGGCCTGCCGACTTGGAATAACCAGACTGGTGACCTCAAGTAACCTGGAAGATTCTAGGTTTGGGTTTTTGAACATTTCAATCTCTAAGCTCGATTCTGAACTTATTTTGAACATCTTAAAGCATGAAAACCATACATAATGATAGAATAACATTGAATGACAACTTTTAAACTCATTAACACGGATTTAAACATCAAGTTCAAAGTTTCATCTCCATATACAAAAGCAAAACTAATACATATCAAGTTCAAGTTTTAACACTTAGATTGAAGAAATCTTTAATATGTAACGTATAGGTTCATGTTTAATCAATAAAAACACGTTTTTAATATAAATATCAAATCAAAATAACAATATAATAATTGGTGTAACCATTTCAACAAATTTCATATCACAACACTCAAAAACACAACATATGCATATTTTTCTCCACAAAACTTAGCTTTAACCCAAAAATGAGATGACATAAACCAAAGGAAGATTTCGGATTAAACGAAAACAAACACAAAACTAGATTAAGAGTTGAAATACTAACATTAAAATACTTTGAAAAGCTTGAAAACTCAAAGCATTAATGGTGCTTGACAGCTTGGAGTGTCTTGGCTGTGGAGGTGATAGATTTTTTTTTTTTTTTTGGCAAAGAGAAGGGCTATCTTTTGGTGGTCTTTGCTGTGTTTTACCTGTAGCAAAATGAAGAGAGGGAAAGGGAGTTGGCATGTGAGAGAGGAAGTGTGGGAAGTTGTGAGTATGTGTGGGATTTCTAAGTAGTGGGGTAGGGTCTCAATATGGGGAATGTCTCAATGCATAGAGAAATAAAAAAAAAATAAAATTGGTTGTCTTCTTGGCCGAAGGGATGCATGGGTAAGAAGAGAATGAGTAGGGTTGGGCGTATTTTTGAAATAAAAGAAGAATGTGAGGGCGTGAGGGTAAATAGTGGATATAGATTTGAAAATTAAATTGTGCCAAAAATGCTAGTTTAAATGTGTAAACAGATATTTATTTTATGCAACATGAAATTTTACATTTTCAAATTAATTAGCACATTAATTGATCGAATTTATAAATAATAAATTTGCAATTAAAATTTTAGGACGTTACAACTCCACTCTCTTAAAAGAAATTTCATCCATGAAATTTAAAGCTTACCTCAAAAGCGAAATAAGTGTGAGTATACCTTCCACATCATTGACTCTAATCGTAAGTTGCTTCATCGTCATGGTGGGGCTGCCATAGTACTTTGACTAATGGGATTTTTTTGTCATCGTAAACTTGTGTCTTTGTGATCAATGATTTGAGTCAGCAACTCTTTGTAAGCCATGTCTTCTTGTTCTATTTTGTGATGAATGCCGGGTGAGCCCGCCTAAATTAATATCTCTAAACTATAGCATAAAAGTGTTGTAGGCAAAATACACACTAGCATATATGTCTAAACTGTCTTGTTCTTCACTTTTGCCGATCAAAAAATATTGAATAGATCTAAGCACGTTTAGGTCTCTCTATACCGTCAAATGAAAAATATACATACTAAGAAAATCCCAACTAGAAGATAGACACATAAGGTTAACTCATTGTTCGTTAAAGCGTTACATCATATATAATTAAGGTATGTATTTGTATTTATAATTTGATCCATGCATATGAATAATGTAATTATTAGAAACTCGGCCATATACATATATTATTTGTGTGTGTGACCTTGCCGACTTACATAGGCAAAGAAGATATGCATCTTACCACGGAATATGTCAATATTTCAAAGGTACCTATAGCTAGTTGGGATTTTCCATTTGATGTAGAAAATCTTTAGCTGTCCTAGCCGCTGAAAAACAACAATAACAAGAATAAAACAAACAAAAAATATAAACCATGATTTGGGAAAAGGGAATATCTCGAATCAGCCAAATCTACAGACGATAATTATTTACACAACAGGTATGGTCTCTCAATAAGTACTATATTTTATTTGAATATTAATATTTAATGTCCAACTAAAGTTTTCCATGTGTTGCCTGTGATTGTTATTTAATGGGCTTGTCCTTTTTGTTCTGTAGTAAAACTTTGAGTCATCAATAAAAACGGAAAGATCTAACTGGCTTAATCTTATTTATGGAATGAAAAATGCCAACCCTAATCTATCAAAGTCTAGTATAAAATATAGACTCACTCTGACATATCATAAGTGCCAACACGGTACAACGCATTAATCTACAAGGAATATTAAAGTATCGAAACCATGTTGAGAGAAGAAAAATGAAAACATTATCATCGTGGAATTTTCACAAAACCCTCCCCCCAAGCAGTGTTAGGCGAAACACATATACTCTCTCTCTCTCTCTCTCTCTCTCTCTCTCTCGCTCTGCTAGGGTTTGTTTTGTTCTCTCCCTGCACCGCTAAGTCTGTGCAGGGCTAGAGTACGACGTCGCCTCTAGATTGGCCTCTGGACTCTAGGCCCAAAGTTTTGGTACCAGAATGAAGCTGTAAAAGTGGTTCCAGAGGAGTATGGCTCATGGGTGAGGGGTGTCAGAGGGGAGGCCGGCTCGGCGGGTGTCCGTTAAGTGCAACAAGGGCGAGGGTGAGGGAGGGGCTAGTGCGGACCGGAAGACGGTAAAGGGCTCCAATCTTCGGGCTGCCGGAGATCTTGGGCCCATTGAGGGTCAAAGCTTGGCGGTGTTCATCAGGTCTCTATGAGTGTGTGTGTGTTGGGGGGGGATGGTTTTCCAGGTGGTCTGACGGCTTGGGCACTTGCTCTCCTCGTTGCGAAATTCCCCAGTGTGGCCTCCTTGGCTGACTCGGCGTTGGGTGGCAGCGACGCTTAACTGTCACGAGCCGACAAAGGCTCGCCTCTTTTCCTGTCTCTCTAGCTTTGTTTGTTGCAGCAGTCTTCAGGCTCTCCGCTCACGGTGGCTGGATCGACTCTAACGGCTTTTGCTATGCTTATATTCTGGTTTTGTATTGTAATATAAAGGCATCTTTGCCTTTGGTTTGTGTCTCTGGTTTTGTGGTTGTTTTTTTAGTTTGTAATAACAGGAGTGCTCTTTCCACTTTTTGGTTTTTGTCTTAAGTTCAACTCTCATGAGGTTGTCCTCTATGGTGCGTGCTGCTGTAGGTGATTGTTGTAATATGGGTCTTATAGGCTCGATCGATCGGAGTTTTTCATCAACTGTAGCGGATTTGTTGAACGAGCCAAGGTGCTCTATTATTACAACACCTTATAGGTGAAAGTTTAATCCCTTTGAAAGTAACACTAGAACTTACTAGTAGAGCCCATTTGAGATCAAGATTAGGTATTCCTGTTTAATTTGGTCACTTTTATCACTATTGGTATTTGTATTTTCTTAACCTGAATACAATTACCAGTTAAAAAAAATTTTTCGTCAGTATGTATTAGAAAAACATTCTCATCGAGCGTTGCAATTTTATTCTTGGGAAGTATTATGAATATTTTTGCCACACAATGATTGTAGCTAATATTTGCGGGGGAAAAAAAACCGTTACAAGTAGACTTTTATTATTGTTGCTAAACGAACTATTATTTAGTAACAAATTTTTTCGTGCGCCTCTATATTAATATATCATATCAAGGGTTAATTCAATTTAATTGAACCCTCAAAAATAAAAAGTTATCTCACTTGAACTTCTACAATTCGAAATGATTCAAAAATAATCTCACTACAAGAAAAACTACATTTAACGACATATTATTTACGACATAAAGTTTTTGAATATGGTTGAAAAGTATATACAATAACATCTCCAACAAAGATGTCGCTAATGATATTTGAAACAATAATTAACAACATCTATATAGATGCCGTATTAAAGCTCTTCTTTTAACGATAATAGTTTAGTATCGTTAAATTATTTAACGATAAGTAGGAGATATCGTCAAAGCCTTGAAAATTCTACGACACCCCTTATAAACAATATTGGTCAAGATGTTGTCTATAAGGGCTGTCGTAGAATCTCCAAGGCTTTGACGACATCTTCTACTTGTCGTTAAATAATTTAACAACACTAAACTATTGTTGTTAAAAGGATGCCTTTAATACGGCGTCTATATAGATGTCGTTAATTATTGTTTCAAATGTTATTAACAACATGTTTGTTGGAGATGTTGTATGTACTTGTCAACGACATTCAAAAACTACCTATCGTAAATAATATGTCGTTAAATGCAATTTTCTTGTAGTGTCTCCAAGCATATTAGAGCTTGCAATATTAGAATTTCTGTCAATAAAAGTTCATCTTTTAACAATTTTACATATGTGTGGGTCACATATATTTTTGATAAAAAAAAAAACAAGACAGTTAAACAAAATAGACTTTAAAATTTTAATTTTTTTAAGAAAAGCAAATTGTTCTATACTTTTACCATAAGTATTGTCTTCTCTTTTTCTCATAAGGCCCACATTATTGTCGTCACTTGCATTGTCTTTTTTGCTCATAAGGCCCACATTATTGTCGTCACTTGTATTGTCTTTTACAAATGAGTCCTGTAACCTACATGTTTTTAAAACTGTTAAAAAACCATGTTTCATTGACGGAAGTATCAAAATTGTAACTTTTGATCATTTCGAGAACTACTTTTGTGCTATTTTTCAATTTTAATGATTAAAATAAAACAATCCCTTTTATTTAGGGATGAGATTTAAAATTAACCATTGGACCTATTTGCAAGGTCTTCTTAGAAGTTGTTTTGGGCTTCTTAAGTTTAAAACCTACTTCTAAAGGTGCTCATATGATCTGCAGAAGTACTTGGACTCTCCAAAAGTGCTTTCTACAAACTTAAAAAATGTGACTTCTTAAAAAGTGTTTCTAAAATAGACATTCTAATAGTATCTACATCCTAATTAATTAAAGATCCATAAATATGATCAGAATTTGTGAAATGAGGTTCTTTTTAAAGGCAAAAATTTTGCATCAATATAGTATTGACACGTATTGCCTTAAAAATAGGCTATTATTAAAGATAACTCAAACATTTTAAAATTGAACTAGAGTTAAACTCTACACATTTTGTGGTATAATTATTTATAAAATTACTACTAGACTATGCTTGCAACCAATAGATAAATCATTTATCTTTTAAGTCAAATAGTTCATAATTTTAGCACAACATTTAAAAACCAAAGTTTGTAATCCTAAACAACTTCCTGATCACTATTTTGATGATAGATTTTGAGGAGAAATTATAGAAAATAGAACTTTTTTAAAACTAAATATAGTAAATAGCAGGATTTAAAAATATTTATAATGAATAGCAATTTATACTACAAATAATTTATTTACCTCCTTATTTACCAAGTAAATAATTCTTATTTGTACTGCAAATAAATTTAATATGCAAATAATTTATTTACTTCCTTGTTTATAATGTAAATAAGTCTTATTTACGTAATAAATAAAATTATTTACATCATAAATATGCTACTTACTATAAGTATTTTTAAAACCTATTATTTACTTTAAAAAGTTTCAAATATCTACTATTTGCCCCATTCTCTCTTTTTAGTGGATGTGTGTACATTTCTTTTAATGAAATATGTGTAGTGTAGAATAGTTTTACTAGTTGAATATCAACAATTTAGAGTTGGAAACTCGGAAAAGATTTTCAAAGGATTTAGAAAATTTGTCTATCACCAAAGATCTATAAGGATAGGATATTATAGATAGAATATGTAGCATATCCTTGAGACAGATCATAAACCTTACAGGCCACTTTTAGTGGATATATTTCATGTATCAATATATGTCTTATTTAATTTAATTTTACGTTGTTTAATGTATGTAAAGAAAACGAAAGGAACTGAAACTATTAATATTACATCTTGGATCTTGCATATATATGCTTTTAATGCGAATTGATATTATAGTCCACAATCTTGGAACGAAGAGGGTCATTCTATTCACAATATGATTGTAAAGGGTATTTACTTCTAATTTGGGAGACAACCTATCTTGGTTGTCGAGACACTGACTCAAAAGTATGGAAATTGATGTATACCTAATGGTGCATTTATATAGAACCAAACATAAAGCGTAACTGATTCTCTTAATAATCCTATTTAACTAAAGTACCAGTCTACTTTCATAATCACCTATGTGTCAATTGTAGTTTTAAATTGTATTTATAATTCCATATTTATAATTTATGTCTTTTGATATAATAAAGATAAGATGTCGATGATCGTTGAAAATTATTATATCAGTATGTTTAAGGCATAACAAAATATTGTCGTAAAAGACCCTGTTTGTTGCAGTGAATTGGATTATTCTTGTAGGATTAGCTATGGTAAATTGAAACCCCTAGATTTTACATCGTTTAATTAAATCATTTTTATTTTTACTTTATTCGGCCATTCAAATAATATTCATGGTTAAAAATTTTGGTAACTAGCTATAGTTAAAGGCAATCCTTGTAGAATGCAGACTATACTCATTCACTTTTTTTTTTCTTGTTACGACTCGTGCACTTCAAAATTGACTAACAAGTTTATGGTGCCGATGCTAAGGAATTGTTTAGTCTAATTTGGTTAATATCGATAACAATTAGATCTACATCAATTTAAATATTTATAATTGCTTTTATTTTATCTTCGTTTGTGTTTTATTTTGTTTTTCTTGTTTGTTGTGTCGAGGTACTTAAAGATATTATATCAATGAGTCCTCATAAATTTCTCCTAACAATATGTAAAACCATTATACAATGTTTAATTGAGATACAAAGACCTGCTAGTGAGGTTTTCTAATCACATTTTCTCTAAGAAATGTCAACTAAAGATTTTCTGCAATGGTTTATGTTTTATAGCAAGAAATTGAGTTGAAAAGGGAAATGATATCACCTCCTTCCATCAACAATTTGTGTTTGAAGCCTACTTTATATTGGAAGACATGGACAACTATGATCATTGGTATTTGAATTTCTTAAGGAACAAAAAACGTTGAGCGTATAGTCCAAATTTCGTGAACTTGTGATTTAGCTCCCCATCCCACGATAGAGAGAAGTGCCTGAACTACAAGCCTTAGATGCTCAAGTAATTACAATGAGGTCGGATAAAATCCTAGAGAACGCGTTTGAAGCCGAGTGACGCACAACGACAATGGTGCAACACATTGAATATTTGAGAAAATCCACTTCTATCATAAATGTTCGAATTTTGCAAACAGGCATGAATGTCATCTTGAAGGGCCTATAACAAGTGAGGATCAAGTGGATATTTTTCAAGAAACCAATCAAATGGTGAACGTTATAGTGTGGTTTGATGATAATCATTATAAAAATTGTGTGGAATTTTCATGGGAATTTAAGCCTTAAGAAGTTTAAGAACTTTTTTAAGGTGTTTTTGCTCAAGCCTTAGCCAACTTGGCCTCTCCCTTAATCAAAACTGATTTACATTTGCTAAATCAAGAAATGTCCATCCAAGCCTAGTATTCAAGTCAAGCTAGTCTAACGTGTAAAATTCTTCCATATTATTTCAAGCTTGAGGACATTTACAATCAAGACCTATACATAGTGTTGTATAGTACTATTATAGACAGAAGCCACTCTTTGATGAGGACTTCTCTAATAGCAAAATTGATGACTATGAATAAAGCGCTTCTTAAGAAGTAACATAAGTTATCTAGACTTTTTTTCATTTTCATTAATTTTGAATTTTAGCTCTAAGTTTTGGTAACTTTTTACTATTTTGCTTTGTCGTTTTCTTTTGTATGCGCAAGCATTAGAGTGGAAGCGAGTTAATTCCATTTCAAGTGAGTTATCAAGACCAAACTCAAGCACCAAGAAAGGGATTTTCCTTAACCCTTGTTTATTTTATTGATTTCTAACATATTGAGAACGATGGGCATATTAAGGTTTTCTTTTTTGGGTGGGGTATGATGTCTTTCACGTCTTATTGTTTAATACATTTGAGGTGTATCGTGCTTTTTTGGTGATTTTAATAAGTATGTTGGCATTTCAAACATAGTTTTTGCATAGTTGTTGGCATTTTAATAACTTAGTGCTTTTTTGGTGATTTTAATAAGTATGTTGTCACTTTTTTGGTGATTTTTGGTGATTTTAAAGTGACAACATATGCACTAAGTTCATTCAAGTCCAACAACATGTCCTAATGAATGACCAAATCACTAAGAGGATTAAGCACATAATAGAATAAACAATGTCCAAAATCAATAATCAATTTAAGTGAGAAAAAATAAATCAAAATCCATCCATAATCTAGAACATAAAATTACTTCATAAATGATAATAAGTAAATAAAGGGTTCAAACATACTTCATAAATGATAACAAGTAAATAAAGGGTTCAAACATCATCAAATTATAGAAACTAAAGAGATAAAAAATTCAAGAGGGAAAAACTCTTGAAGTTGTTTTTTCAAGCTTTTCTCCCAAACTTCTTCTCCTTCTCTTGCTCTTTGAGTTGCTATCTCCCTTAAAAATTATGAAAATTAAAAACCTAAATCTAACACTAAAGCTAAATTCTTAAAATAAAATCCTAAACTAACAATTTATTCCTTTTCTTTTTCTTTCTCTTCATCTTCATTTCCTCTCCTTGGGTTTTTTCGTTCTGGTTTAAAAAGGAAAGAAGGAAAAAACCAATCCGCTCTTTCAGCCTCTAAAAAGGGTCTCAAAAACATGGCCAGATACCTCTTCAATCCATTTTAGCTGCCAAGAGGAAGAAACAGCTTAGGGCTGCTGCATGAGCGACACATATCGCGAAACAACTAGTCACAAAAAGAATTGGATGATGTGGTGGAGCTGGATTTAGCTAAACGCACTGGCGCACGGAGTGGAAATGTAGCTCGCTACACAACCTCCCGTTGGAGTTAGTGCACCTGACACAGGACGACACACAGCTCCTTTTGATTGTGCGAGGTCTGCTCTAGTACTGCTGGATGTATGCCTGTTTGGAGTGGCCTCCACACGCTAATCTGAGACATTCCAGGAGTTGATCGGACGACTAACAAAGAGATTTTGAGTTCTATCAGCTTCTTGGGTAGGTAGTTAATCCAAGTTTAAATTCAAATCTTCTTTATCTTTTTTACCCCAAATTAATTCAAAATTGCTATATTGCCCTTTTTACTTACACAAAAGAAGAGGAAAATTAAAATAATAATGACAACAAATCAATTAAATTAAATTAAAAATCAAATCAAATTACCAAGAATAAAAATAAAGCTGATAAAAACAAAATATTAAAAGAAATTAAATTAAGATGCTTAAAACATAGCAAAAATATGTACAATTAAGTAGAAAATAACTCTATTTTTACAAAGTTATTACTACGTTTAGCCAAGGAAATGATTGAGACCATTTATGTACCGTTTAAGCCTTTTAATCCTACCTTTACACGTGTTTATCCTTAGTACACCTCTTTTGTGCCTAGTTAAACCTTTCTTTATCACACATATACCCCTTTTGTGCCTAGTTAAAATAATTTCCTACTGTAACCCTCCATAAGCATGTTGATCCTTCAACACTTTACTACTTATAAGTCTTATTTATTATTAACATATAACAATTTTGATATTTAGTTTTAAGTAGCTTCTATGGCAGATGAGTTAATGCTCAACTATTTTGGCTTTATTTCTCCATGATCACTTCTTACTAGTTGGGCCAAGCGAAGGTTGGATTGAAGAACAAGCAACCAATCTTCGTAAGTTTTTAGAACATGCGTACCCCAGTCGAACTTGTTATTTTTCACCGTACAATGGAGGAGTTGTTGGATATTAGCAATCATTTACGCCTCTCAAGATAAGGTTGAATAGTTGGATCCAGTTGACTATGAAATATATTATTAAAGATAATTTATATAATTCCTTTTGGTTGATGTGTTTTGATCAATCAATCAGTGCTCTAGATGAATGGAAGTTACAAATGAGAAATGTGGTCACATTTAATCCTCCTCACGGTACAGTCAAGTTTCAAACATGCAGCTTACATATTTTAATATATATATATATATATATATATATATATATACACCAAAAAAAATTACTACTTTCAAATACGCATGAATAATATTATAAGACAAAGTTTACATTTCATAAAATTCCAATGCAAGGGAAGAACATCGAATATGGATTCTATATCTTAAGGTATACGCGTACCATTATTTATGCAAAGAGGCTTTCCACAGCTGAGTCAAATTCTAGACCATACTAATGACCACATGGAAGAGGGTTAGAGGAGAGTGGGGGCAATTTGTATACAATCATATATAACAAAATATATGAAAATATTTGATGCATTTATGTTCATATGTGATATAATTTATCAAACAAAGTCAACAAATTCAAACACACAGGATATAGGCCACTCGTGAGAAACCCAGAAAAACAAGCGTCTTTTTTTGTTACTGCAATAGTCATTAAATGTGCTCATTAGATATAGTTTCGTCACATAACAAAAATATTATGTATATCTTATTTGCTACTTGTAGTAGTGTTTATGTTTAGTAAGTAAATAAAATTTATAAATTATTATTATGCAAAGCAGAAGCGTTAAAATACGAAAAATTATAAGGATTTTTCTTTAAAAACAAATTGAAAATTAGATCATTTATGCACATATCCCTAGATATAAAGTGTGACTTGTTGATCGTCTTTATTGATATGAATCTTTACTAAAAACTAATAAGCTAAAGCAACATGTTGGGCCATGTGGGGGACAATATATGTAGACAAAAAATTGATAAACAGTGAGTAGGAATGAAATCAAGACACATCTCAACTAAAATGTCCCATATTCGACGTAAAAAAAAAAGTAAATAAATTCACCTTTACCAACATTTTTCTTTTAAAAAAAAGGACAATACTTAATAATGATCAAAGCAATATCCTGATTACAATTGAAGAAGAAAACAACAATAATATTGACAAAATTCTACTTACAGTTGTATAATATTTTTAAGGCCAAATAAAAACATCAAGCGAGTCTTATTCTTTTTCTAATTATTTGGAAAAAAAAATTCTATGAGCCAAGGCACGTTAACTTCTATCACAAATTACAGGAGTAAAATAACTTACAGCATTAGTTAGTATTAAAAATTTGTCACAAACACTGAAATTCTTGATATTACTTGTATTAATTAATACACATATAGCAGCTGTTATATATACGCACAAATAAATATTGGGTTCAGATCTAAGAGTGTTCTTTGCAGGAGATCGATAAAAATGGGTTTGGTGGAGAGTAATTACAAGGCTGTAACAGCCATGGTTGTGTTGCAGTGCATCACTGCAGGAGTCACACTTTTCAGCAAAGTTGCTTTGTCACAAGGAATAAGCCCTTTGGTGTTTGTTCTCTACCGCCAATCTTTCGCTACTATTATCATGGCTCCTTTGGCTTTATTCTCTAGATGGTATACATCATGTTCAATGTTCTCTCTCTAGTCCAATTTTCCTTGTTCAAAGTTATTTTTCTCTTCTATTTTTCTTATTTTGATTTAATTTGCTTGAAATCGTGCTAAAGTTGTTAAATATTACAGGAGAAATCCACACAAAACTTCGTTGGGATTAAGAAGCTTTTCTTTGATACTTCTGACTTCCATCATCGGGTAATTTTCAACATTTTCTTTTTTCAAATAAATGCTAATGGATTTTAACATAAAAATATTTTCACCTTTTTTATGTTCAATGATTTTCACATATATATGCACGTATGTATGAATATATGCAGTGTGACGGCCAATAATAATACCTATTTTCAAGGCTTGAAGTTGTCCTCTTCAACAATAGCGACTGCAATGCTTAATTTGATTCCCGCAATCACCTTTGTCATGGCGGCCATTGTTGGGTAAATACAATGAATTGAAGCGTTTCAAACGACGTATAATTTGTCGAATTTATAATTAGATAATTAGATTTGAGAATGTATTTTTCAATTTTCATATACATGTTCTTTTTATCAGATTGGAGAAAATTAATCCTCGAAGCTTTAGAAGCGTTGCCAAGATAATTGGGACAATTATATGCATTAGTGGTGGTATATGCATGGCATTAGTTAAAGGCCCAGCGCTATTTATAAACACAAAATCGTTAGATTCCTCAGAATCATTCTTAATGAGCATAGGAGGGGGTCAGAATTTGCCGCTCGGTTGCTTATTTCTATTCATAAACTGCTGTTGCAATTCTTTTTGGATCGTTATGCAGGTATTTTATTTTCTTTCCAAATTTACAATTTCTTCGAAACCGCTTAATTAACATAATCTACTTGCAAGGACGATCTCCGGCTATAGACTTTTTTAGCTTTTTGCCGGCATGCGGATTGTGTGTTTTTTTTTTATTATTTTTTTTTATTCTTGGCTTTTGTTTTCTTCAACATTTTGTACATTTTCTTCTATTATTAATAAAGAGGGTGATGGGCTTAGTGTCGGTAATCATAGTTAGGTGCAAATCTAGTCGAGATGTGGAAAAATAAAAAGTTTAAACATTTGCACAGATGTATGCGTTTATGTGTGTGCCTGTGCAGGGGCGGATCACACATGGACTAGTGTGGGTGGTTGTCCCCTAAATTTTTTTTTATATAATTTTATATATGAGATTCTATAAAAATTCTATTTTGTCCTTCTAAAATTACATTTCCCTCATCCCCATCCTAAAATTGTGTTTCGTCCCCCTAATATCAATTTTGTCCCTCGATCACCTTATTAGTTCAGTCATACCTCCACTTTCTTCACTTATGCGAACACTAATTCTTTTACATGTTTACGAAGTACAGGTTCCAATTTCAGAGGCATGTCCTGACCACTTGTATACAACCTTTTGGATGTTCTTCTTGTCAAGCATACAATCATCAATTTTTACGTTTTTCATCAATCATAACCCCAAAGCATGGATTCCGCATTCAGTTCTTCAACTTGGAAGTTGTTTGTTTGCAGTAAGTATTTAACCTTATACATTTGATTTACATTACGTCATTGAATCCTTCATGTAATTTGAATGATCTTTCTAAAAAAAATTAATTATAGTATCAATCTTTCAAATCAATAGCTTAAACGTGAGGGCGCAATTATTTTTGGATCTACGTATTTGTGCCAGTACTATTTGATTATTTGATTAGTCACAATTTATTATTTTATGCATACGTAACGTAATCTGCATGTAAAGCGAAAATTGCATTAAAAATCAAAATATAATATTCTCTTGATGCGTGCCTGCACTGTCGTTGTAGTATTTAACATAGTCAACCGATTGGCGCACTTAACAATTTAGCTTGAGATTATCTAAATAAATAAATATATATATATATATTATAATCATCTGATTTCTACTGTTGAAGCATGACTTTGCTCATAAATCTCGGGTCCGTTCTGGTTCATTGTTTAGAAACGTGGTCGCCTTGAGCTTTTGTAGTTTGAAATTGAAGGTTTGTGGTTTAACTTTTGGAAATGGGTTTGTTGGTTCAAACAGTGCTTGGAAAATCTTTTTGAGGCTTGTTCAAATTATTGATTTGATTTACAAAAAAGAAAAAAAAAAAGAAACGTACTCATTTCTGAGTTTAACTCTTGTTTTTAAATGTTGTTAACCTAAAGTTGAACCATACTTTCAAACCACAAAAATTCAATCTATCATATTTTAAACCAACGAGTCAAAGAGACCCTTGGTCCAAATAATTTGAAAAATCAATAGTGCAACATAATTTTTGAGGTTTTTTTTTGAAACATCAAATCAATAGTTTGAACCAAGCCTCAAAAATATTACGCAACACTGGTATGAACCAGTTCTTTTGGCTCAAATCTCATGAACCAGTGAGGCAAAGAGGCACTTAGTCATTTTCGAGACAACTTGGATTGGTTCTGGCCACCAGAATGAGTGGACAAAGGCCCCAGGGTCTACCATGATCAAAAGACTACGACTAGAAAAATCAACCTGTAAGGTGACTCCTTAGCAAGACCTTTCAATCAACAACGACTTGGAGGGCACAAAAGGAGAGCTTAACTACTACGAATTAGAAGACGACTCGGACTATAGATCATCTTAAAACGACTGCAACACCTAAGAGTCGACTATGGTTGCACGACAGACTAGAAGAGTTAACTAATGCCTAAAATATTCAAGAAAAAATTGTTAGAATCTTCTAATCCGGGTATTAAAGGAATGTCTAATTCGAAATTAAATAATTCTGATATCTTAGAATTCGAGTTCCATAAGGAAATGTTACTTTTATCAAGATAATGAAAGTATTCAAATTATAATGAAACCTTCTTTAATCATGAAACTAGAGGGGGAATTGAGGAAAAAGTAAATATAGTAAATAGCTTTTTTAAAAAACTAGGTAAAGTGTTAATTTACTCACAACAAATAAATTATTTACTCACACTCATTTACCCAGAATATATGTTATTTACTTCAAATGTTTTACTTCCAACAACACCACCCCACCCCCCAACCTTGCGCACAGCGATAGAAAGCGACAGAGAGAAAACAAAAAAAACAAAACAATAAAGAGCTCTCCTTTAGTCCTAGAGAGTTTTTACTAACCAAGAGACACCATATTCTTGACTTTCTTCTCCATTATTGTTTATCTCAAGCGTCCTAAAGCTCTTTTGTACTTTTTTTTCATAGCACAGCTAAAACTTAAGCACTTTGGTCAATATACCTCTCACATTGAAAGTGAATTACTATAAATTTATAGATCTCTATTTTTTGTTCTACTTTATTTATTCGCTCATACACTGAATAGACTCTAGGTGATAAATCATGCCACAATCGATTAAAGGGGACGGCATTCTACTCTTGTGACGTCAAGATTGGTTTATTGTCCCTCTTTAGTACAAACTTAACCATGGGTTTCACCGTCGACAATTAGAATGTTAGAATTAGCTAAAAAAACACCTTTTTTCATAAATTTTAACGGTGTTGAGTAGCTGGATTTGCGAACTTGAAAAATATTTTTTGCAGGCAGTTGGCGAAGCCGTGTCCTTCTTCATTCAAGTGTGGTGCATCTCTAAAACTGGTCCTGTCTTTTCTGTGATGTTCACTCCACTCAGCACGGTTACCGTGACCATTTTAGCCATTTTGTTCATGGATCAAATCTTATATGTTGGAAGGTAATACAATTTAATTATATTTCAAGTCTGGTTGAATGCCAATATTTTCTACCTTTCAGTCTCATTCCTTGGTTTCAATGTGTCAAAGTCTGTTAAATTAAAGTGTATTTTGTGTACTCAGCTTGGTGGGTGCTTTAGCTGTGATACTTGGCTTATATGTGGTACTATGGGGCAAAGCAAAAGACCTAAAGCAGCTTAAACAATATAATGATGATCCAATACGTAGTTTGGATAACAAGGCGAATGACCACTCGGCTAGTGCAAATTCTAGAGTTGACTTGGAAAAACCACTCCTACTTCAAAATTAGTGCAAGTATATGTATCCAGAGGAGGGTTAATAAATAGCTAAGACTCCAATATATATATATATATATATATATATTGGAGGGGCACGCGTTTTTGTGCAGATGTATCTATCTATTTTTATAAAAGCATGTATGATTTTTATGTGACGCAAGAATACCCTTATTTTTAAATGTTACAAAATAGACTCCATAATAATTTTTTATTTTATCAGATATTACAAATAATTGAGATAATCACAGACATGGACGAACAAAGTTAAAGCCTAGGCTATAACGACCCACCTTTTTAGGCCGTCACTAAAATTTCTTAAATGATATTATCTTAACTTAATTCTTACTTGCTAATAAGAAAAATATTGAATAATTTTTTTTTTCTTAATAACACGCTTTAACACATATTGGAAACCTTTGCAACATATGTTGCAATGTAAATTGAAATATAAATATAAAACTTTATATCTTATAAAATACTTTACGTAAGAACATTTACATCCTTTAAATTCTTTAAAACATATTTTCAAAATATTTCTTAAAATATTTTATTTAAAATGTTTTTTTTCGGTAAAACATTTCTTATAAAACATTTCCTTAAACATTTTCTTTTTTAAAACTTTTAAAATACTATTTTGAATAATGGAAAACTTTTTCTTTAAGCAGCGAAATAGACTGTAATGGTATCTATACCCAACTTTTGCATCTATCTACCGCATTACCGAGCTCGTCAATCAGTCATACTAATCTTCTATAGAACTACTTAAGGCATGAAGGAACTTGTAATGAGCTTTCGCTAAATAAGTTCAAATAAAATCTCACAAAACAATATTCATAAAAGTTTTTACTTAAATATTGCGCTGAAAATTTTCTTATAAAACTTTCTTCATAAACCTTTTCTTGAAAATATTTCCCATAAATGTTTTTAATTGATATTTCTCTTAAAACATTTCTCAACATGTTTTTTATAAACATATCTCATAAACATATTATGGAAAAGAATGCAAGCAAGAACATTATACACGATTCCATTTATACTCATTTATGAACATCCTTTTTATGAACTTCTTATGATCATTCACAACTTGCATGAACTTTTATCATCATTCTTATCTTACTTTATCTTGTGGTCTTTAGTGTTCGTGCTAACATCATCAATCATGAGATCGTGACTTTAATATAACATGATGCTTCCCTTGAGGAAGACTTAAAACCATCGAACAATGAGGTCATACTTTGTCATAACTTTTAAACTTCATATCAAAAGGCTGGTACAACACTTTTAATATGGCTTTTGAGTTTAGATTACCGATCTTGTAATCCTAGTAAACATAGTGCATGAGATGACTTAATGTCTGAATCACTAAACGTAGCAATTGCAAATATATTACAAATCATGACTTAAACTTTAATACATTATGCATAATATATACAAATATACTTCAAAAACATCTCGCATAGCTGTTGCAAACAAATTTGCAAACATATATAAAGCATTTGAAAATCATTTTCTTTATGCCATAGATGAGCTTTGAGACTTACCTCAGCATTGCTCTAGCGTTCTCACTTTATCCTTTTCCTTCTATTAATCAACTTTGTGTTCTATTCAAACAACACCCGATTATTCGCTAACTTTTTTTATTATCAATCTACTCGATTGATAATGAAACTTAGACTTTAACTGTCGATCACTTTTTCTTAGCTTCATTTCCTATCAGTTACCTCCTTATTGCTTAACCCATTCCTTCCTTAGTCAAATTTCACATCTTATAAGATGGTTTCGTTACTTAATGCAATACAAATCATTTTCTATCTAAGGACGTCTTGCTAATTCGAAGGGCCTAAGCTTTGTTTTAGCCGTTTTATAAAAAAGAAAATTTTACTCTTAATGCGTTTTTGTGATTCTCTAACTTTATTAAACTTCTCGTTTTATTTCACTATTCTGTTACTTACGGGGTATGGAAAAATTCTCATTTATAGGCATTTTCTTAATTAGGTCATTTTTGTTGTCCGTTTTGGCATTTTTTATGAAAAATGATCATTTTGCTTTTGGCGGGTCTTAGAAAACTTTGAAACCTATTTTAAACCAAACTTGCATTTCTTTACTGCTTGTAACATTATGGAAAACAAAACAACAGTTTTTCTTTTGTTAAAATCTATTTTATCAAAACTGCATAATTTTGGCCCGTAATTTGAAAATCTTTATTATGCCCTTGGCATGTTTTTCTTTCATTCTTACTTAATAAAAACTCTTAATCCTTTTAAACTTAAAATCTATAGTTCCTCATTGCTCATAGTAGTGCAAGAACCCAACATTTTCTCAATAAAACTCCAGTTTCGTATGGTTTTATAGTTTTAGTCCAAAACATAAAAATCTTGACTTTTTTGTCCTTGGGACCGAATTTAACTATTTTACACTAAAACGTCTAGTTTTTAATAAGGATTAAAACTTACAAAAGCTCTTTGGTTAAACTGTACAAATTTCAAAATATTTTTGCTATGTTATTATTTTGAAATTTTGTGATAAAATTTCGTAAAATTCATAACTCACAAACCGTGCAAAATTTTTGCGAGCTATCTGTAATCTTTAAAAATTTCTATGAGTTTTACAACTTTTGTATTTTAACTTTCCTAAAATTTCACCTGCACAGTAGAGTTTTCTACCATTTTCTAGTTCTGTCGAAGCTTACAAATCTTTGCAATTTAGTCCTCTCAAAAATTTACAAAACTTTATTCATAAAAATGGTTATCCTTACTATTTTGGCAAATCCAATTCTTTACTTGGAAAATAAATTGGCCTCTAAGGCTCTCAAAATCATCATTCCTTGAAAACTAGGCAAACTGTGTTTTTCAACGAAGTTTAATGGTCTTTTTTTTTATATATGCCAAAAACCCTAGTTTCTAACTTTCTATCATCATGCTACTCCTCCAAAGTAACTTGAACTTGTTCTACGCTTGATCTTTAATGATTAAAACTTGTTCCTAAGCTTGATTAGGAGTTAAGATTTTGAAAAATATTTGACAAAATCTGTGGAAAGGGGTCAGTTTAATGGAGAGCCAAAATGGCTTGTTCTTTTTTTTTCATGTTTTGCGTGAATGATGGGGACAAATTTCTCCCCTCCACTGGAGTAGAACCGGTGCTATTAGGGGGGTGAGGTGACTTCTTGCCCACTTTAAAGGTGATACCAAGGTGGGTCCTACATTAGCTTTTTAACAGTCAAAATTTATATTGACAATATTTTTTTCAATACTATCAGTATATTTCTCATACTACTACATTCTTTTCTATACTGTTTTTCATAATCTACAAGCTGTCAAATCATCCACACAATATGATTCCTATACTGATTAGTTTTACACAGTCTAATTTCTAAACTGTATTATTTTATGCAATATAACTTTTATACTGCTTAACTTTATTAGTTTAATTCTTATATTGCATAACTTTATCAGTATAATCTTTGGACTGCATTCTCCTCATACTGCATGATTTTTTGCATATTTTCATACTGTGTATTTCTTACACTATATTTCTATCTTAAAATTTGTTGCAACATATTCTGCAACAATTAATCTTTCTAGCTTATTTTTTTATATTATTTCTTCCTTTTTCAAGTCTATGGCATGATTTTTTAACCTTAAGAATCCGATTTTCTCTTTTATGGAATTTTTTTGTAAAAACCAGATTTAAACAATAATCCTTGTGATACCAAAATTACTCCTTAAATTCTTAATAAATTTTTTAGTATAAAATTTTAGCTCATAAAATTTGTTCATCAATTATTTAACAAAATCCTTAATTATTGCATACTTAAAGCACTAGAAATGCTCAATTGTCACATAGGCCCACCCAAGGGGTACAACCATATTTTTTGAAATTTATGATTTTCTCCCTCATGTTTTCTTATTTAGCCTCCTCTAATTTTTTATAATTTCAAATAGCCACCTCAATTAAAGTAGCTCCATAATATATTATCTAAAATTTTTAATTATCTGTGCACTTTTCTTATTTTTTGCCCCAATTTTTTAGAATTTTAAATTTTACACAAATATTTTAAGAGTTTCATTTTTACTTTTAATTATAAATTATTTTGTCAATTTTTTTCTTGCATCTATTATAATTTCAAAGAGAAAACCTAAATAAAAAAATATCATATCACTTAAATTTATATATTTAAAGAAAGAAACAATAGATTAATAGAAATTAAAAACGAAGATATTTTTTAATCTTTATTATACTATTATTTATTCAAAAACTTTGATTCAACAAAATTTTAGGCTTTGGATCATGGAAAATATTTATTTTAATCGCTAGAATAAATAACATCTCAATTTGAACCCCCAAACATGATCTTAAATAGACACTAGGATTTTGCTCTATTACTTCAGTCCATCTGCATATTTATAAATAGACCATAGAGGCTCTATTTTAACTTTTCTTTAACCTCCATCTAGTGTTCTTGAGTTTTTTCATTCAAAGCTTTTGAGCCTTTTTTAGAAAAGTATTTGAAGGAGATCATCCAAAAAGTTTTACTAGTGCCCACACACTAATTAATTCAGAAGGGGGAGAATAGCAAGGAAGGCTTGAAGGTTTTAGAATGTTTTATCATGCATAGTTGTTTGCCAAACCAATGAATTCAAGTTTTATTTAATTATTGTATATCACATCATAAGATGAAACCTTGTGTTTTAAGACAAACTTTAAAAATCCATTATGTTGCATTACTCTGTTTTTTTACTGAATTTTTATAGGCAAACCAACATGTACATCGGAAGGTTCTGATTTTGTGATGGTAAGGGACGTTGACAGTGGTGGGGGTGGCATGTGGTGGGTGGCATCAAGTGGACAATGCTGAATCTTGGTAGAAAAATGTGATTTTTTTTCCTCAAAAATATCAGTTATACGACCTTTTTTTTTGTGTGGTTTTGTTTTTTTTTTTTTTTGTTTTTTTTTTGTTTTTAACATCAATGACAATAGAGGTTTATTGTGTCAAAATCATTATGGTAATTTTGAGTATTTACGAGTAAATACATGTATGTATATGTAAATAAAGTATTCACCAGCTAGTAATAACACAAAAGTTGTTCCAATCGATACATATAAATCTGTGTATTTCTCAGTAAGTATGTCATTTATCAGTGATAAGTAACATCACCGATGCTAGTAATGTCGCCAATAAGTATGTGTATTTATTCGTAAATACGATATCTATTAGCTGTGGGTGATAATGCTAGTGTTGGTGATGTCCGGATTCATTACTAGTAAATAAGGTATTTACCAACTAGCGGTTCCTATACCAGTGCCGGTGAGGGAGGAGAGAGAGGTAGAACGAGTATTTTTGTGATTCAATATTATTATGCACTCAATTTCTCATAATATGCTCTTTACTACACATTTTAAAAACATAATATTATAATTTACTGATTTGACCTTAATTATGCTATCTGGCTCCTTCCCTTATTTTCTAATAAATTATTATATTTATATAGTCATTAATTTTAGATATATGTTGTCGGGTCAAGGGTACCAACTTTAAAACCGATGAGCATATAAAAGGGAGAATGAAAGAACATGCTTTTGAAACTTTTTGAAATAAATAACAGGTTTTCAAAGTATTTGTAGTAAATAGATGATTCACAATGTAAATAAAAATATTTATTATAAATAAGAATTATTTACAATGTAAACAAAAGGGTAAATAAATTATTTGTACCTTAAATTTGTTTACTATATAAAAAGGAATTATTTACATGATATAGAATGGGCCAGGTGAATAAATTATTTACACCATAAATCTGTTATTTATAACAAATATTTTCAAAACTTGATATTTACCACAATTAGTTTTATAAAATTGATATTTAAAACAATTTCTAAAAAGAGAATCAATGTGATGGCATGTGAGACTATCTTCCCTGTCCCATATATTTTTATTTCTTATCCTCATTATTTTTTGTAATTTTGGACACCCTAGTAGAAACCTCACTAAGATGTATGTTTTAAACCTTTAGATGTAGCAAAATACTCATAATCAATATATCCCTAGTGTACTCTTCAGATAGTCTCTATGCACCAACAGCCATCATATGTTTTTTTAATTAATTAATTTTTTATTATTATGTTTTTTTTTTTTTTCCTAGGCATGATGATTGAGGATATGCAATCTCACATGATTCTATAACATTTAGACACCGATTAATATTCTCTCATGGTTCCCATAATTGGTATATCATATCCATATTATTGAGGTGCAAATCTATGTATACTTATCATAAGAAAAAAATTGTGACGCAGAAGATCTCACTTTCTATTAAAAAAAGTATTAATTATATGAAAAGATTTAATTGGAACTTTTCTTCACGTTTCTTCTAAGTAGTATCTTTTGATTTGTGAGCTACACCGCTACAGCATCGAGATTTGGTGTTTGAAAGAACAGTTGGAACTAAAAATGTTAGTTTGAAAACTGTAGCATGTCAAGCTTTTCATTGTACTAACTTTTTGTTTTACTATAGCTGCTAAAAACTCTATACTATTTGATCTTAATGGTTTCAACCGAGATGCAAATAAAGGCTTAAGTTCCTATAAATCAGATATATCTTAAATGCAATCTTTAATTAGTGTGCCAATTACACATTTTAGACTTTGACTAGAAAAACCATTTTCCAAAGTGTTGTTATTGTATATGCTAAATTTTTCATATGTTATACTTGGTGCCAATTTTAATACATAGATACCTATGACAAATTTACATTTGATTGTTACTTGTTGATTTGTTAACTTTTTTAATTTGAGAATCAATCTCATCTCCTAAATTTTAGATCATTTCTACTTTACCACTTAGACTTTAAAAGCTCTCACGTTACCTCTTCATATTTAGTCCCACTTACGCCCTTCGATTAGGATTTGCTTAAAAGACCGGAAAATTAACCTCTTTTGTTATCATGTATTATGAAAACCAAATGTTTTTAATATAAATAATAACAAAGGAGGTGAGTTAAGGGTGACTAATTCAACATTCAAGAGACAGAGTGAAAGTTTCAAAACTTTTGGAGACAAAGTAGGAATAATACTAGGATTGAGGGACAAAAATAAGAATAGTCTTATTATTTAATTATTAGAGAATTATATTTCACAAATTATTTTAAGATACCCTAAAAAATATATATTAAGATATAAGATTCACTATTACAAGTTTCGAAGGCTTTATAAGGAAGTAGGATCTTTTTAGTGATCACCAAGTCTTGAAGAGTTATCATTTTGCAGACAAACCTACGGAGGGAATGGATAAACTACAACGTTACAAACCTGCATTAGCTATGATTCTGTTGTGATTCGTCTTTGCCGGACATATCCTTTTCAGCAAAGCTGCTCTCTCCCATGGAATGAATCCGAGGGTCCTTGTGGTCTACAGACAAGCCTTAGCCACTTTAATCATCGCTCCCATAGTTTTGTTCTCAAGATGGTGCTAACATTACTATTCATCCTAAATATTACCAACTCGTTTGTTTCATAAGTTAGAATTACAGTTCGAACTATTTCGCTAAGTAATATTTCTCTCTAATATTCTCAATTTCTTTCTGTTGACAGGAGAAGAATCTTAAAACGCCATTGGGATTAAAAGGCTTTGCTTTGATATTTGTCCCCACTCTTATTGGTTACTTATTTACAACTTTTTTTTTTAATATAGTTCATAGTTTTATTATTAGCAATTCTCTTGATCATCTGAATCTGATCATGAGATTTCATCAGAACTGTAATGACTGATATTTCCATGTGTTGTACATGTAAAATTCCATGTTATTTTATATGCTTTTCTTTTGCAGAGTAACAGGCATTTAACTAATTTATTTGGAGGGGTTAAGCCTTTCATCTTCAACAATAGCAACTGCAATGAATAATGCAATGCCTGCAGTAACCTTTTTTATGGCAGTGCTGTTCAGCTAATAAAGAATAAGCTCCGAGTTCCGCCAGCTAGGGTGGTTTTGTTAAACGCTGGAAGTGAAAGTTTATGTAATAAATCAACTATCATAACCGTACGTAATCTTTTTTTATTATCATTTGAAACCAAAGCATATAACATATCGTGGTTACAAACATAGGTTAACTGTAATATCATACCTGACTATGGTACAAAGTGTAGAGTTCGGATGTCTTATTAACCCTAAGTTCAAAAAAGAAAATGATAAAATATATCATTTGTCAATTAATGTTTCATTCTTGGCTTAAGTACAAAAGGTAAATTTGTAAATTTAGAAGTCAAAATCAAGTGTCGAGTTAGAAAATATACAATTTTAACTTGAATTAAAATCAAAGGTATAAATTTTTTAGAACATCAAAAAAAAAAATTTACTTTAATTATAAATTAATATTGCAATTTATAAAATAGTAAATAATGATTCTAATTGGTATATGTTTGTTTTCGATAAAATTTTTGTAGCTTGTTTCTTTCGTACGTAAAAGATATAGTTTCAGCAATTTAGTCCTCCAATTTAGTCAAAAAAATAAATCCTAAAAGTAAAGTCTGGTTAACTATTTAAGTCACTTGCAACTCTTTTACAAATTAAGGAACAAATTGGAGAGAGAATTTTTAACAATGAAAGTCTCAAATCACAAAAAAGTTGGGGCAAAAGGTGATCTCTTTTGAGAAATACCAAACTTCATTATAAACAGAAAGAGGAAAAATACAGACACAGACACAATTGCTACTCAATTGCAAGAAATTACAATATTGAAAGATTTTCTTTTCATTTTTACATATTCCATTGTATGATTACAGACTGGAAAAAATTGGTTTACGATGCTTAGAAGCATTGCCAAGATAATAGGGACAAGTTTACGCATTGGTGGAGGCCTTTGCATGGCATTAGCAAAAGGCCCAAAGTTAATAGACACAAAACTAGTGTCATCAACAAAGTCTATCACTGGAGAGAATTTTCAGTTGAGTTCTTTCTATCTCTTTATAAGCTACTGTTGCTGGTCTGTTTGGAATATAATGGAGGTTATTTTGCTCGCCAAAAAATTTTTATCGTAGGATATATATTTTGACCCTACCAGTAGGTCTTATTATTTTAACTGTTATATTTACCTTTTAATGGTTTGATATACAACAGTTACGTTAAAAATTTGCAACACACGATAGACTATTGAAAAGTTAATCTAATGGTGAAAATAACATGACCTATCATTACGTGTCTTACCATAATAACTCCTTTTTATATCATGCATGTAACAGCCCATAAATCAAGGAGAATCATTAAATTAAATAAGATTAATTAAACAGAGTAAATGAACATAAAGGTGAATAAATGTAAATTAAATTGTTAAGCCAAAATCCCATCGACAGTCACCATCACGTGGATGCTTAACATAAAGATGGGTAAGTAATTAAATGGAAATATTAATATTACAAGACTCTTGAAAATTATCATCTTAAAAATAAATCAAGCTATGTAACTAATAAAGATGACAACGACATCGAGACAAGTCGAACGTTACACATATCATACAACAGTTTTAGAGAAAATACCATTTTTACTCGTGCTCCTTCTTCTCCAAACCTGGGGGCAAAGGTTTAAAAAAATAGTAAAACATGAGTGGAAGGCTCAGTAGGATAATCAGTTAAAACATATTTCTCAAACTCACAGTTGTAGAGAAAAGAATTATTCACAAATAATCCTTACTAAAAAAGAGCCTCAAGATCTTAATAAAATCAATAAATACTTACTTGTAAAAAGCTTGAAAAAACATTTCCGCACGGGTTTTAGAAATTCGAAAATAATATCGATACACAATAACTTTAAGATCAAAAATAGAAATCATTCTCAAAACCATTTAAGAATTAAACTTTGGCTAAAACAATTTATAAAAGAGGCTACCAAAGAAGGAATAGAAAATATCCTATCTCATTTGAAATTCAATACTATTAGCTCCAAACAAAATTCAACGTAAGGTCTATTAACGTTCAAAACCTTAAAAATCGCATTTAAAGTCAGAAATTCCATTCGTCAAATATCATTATGTTAATTTAATTATAAGTGTGTCTTTTGACTTAAAATAATCATGACAAAAATCATAATCCTTTTTAAAACATTTCTAAATCATTAAACGTTAAAAACTAGGAGTAAAAATATCATTTCATGGACCTGTCGAACATTCAGGTTCGGCCTGTTGAACTGTAGATATTTGCCCTACCAGCCATCTGAGTCCGGCCTGCCGAACTGTTTGAATCCGACTTGCCGAAGCTCAAGTTCGGCCTACCCATCCGTCGAAAACTGAAAAATTTCAAGTTTCGAGCCTCGGCTTCCCTGAGCTCAAAACCCAATTTTAAGCTTGTTATCACCATTTCAAGCCTAGAAAACATACAAAAAACATAGGAAAGCAATTCTGAACCTTTTAAAAACAAAATCCCCATATTTAAACACAATTTTACCTTTGATTTGAAAATCAAAGAAAAATGAAAAAACTTGGTTACATTGATTTTTGCTCAAACAAAGCTTAGATTTACTATGAAACAGATTCCATAACTCAAATTGAATATTTTTTGAGCTTAAGAGGTTCAAATTCAACATTCAAGGAAAAAATTAAAAATTTGAAAATAAAGCTTGAAGTTTTGAAAAAGAAAGAAAGAAAGAGCTAACCTCAATGGACGCTTTTGAAGAAGATTTTGTGGCTTGAACTTCGATTCCTCACCCCAAACCAGCGAGAAATTCAGAGAACAAGAGAGGGAAGAGAGGGTCACGGGAGAGAGAGAGCAAGAGGGAGAGAAGAGAGTGAAATGAGAAAAAATAAAAGGGCTCAAGAAAATTTTTGTAAATATGGGGAAGTACGGTGTAAAAATGTAATTTGGTATTTTAAAACTAAAAATCAAATTTTTAAATATAACAAATGCAACAAAATTTTAAATGACTGAAATTAACATCAAAATCACATGTGACACACTTAATAATTAAACTTAACATAATTAATTTTATTTTAAAATTCACGGGAATTACAATGTGTCACTATGGAAAGATTACAAATAAGTTTCTTTAGTTTGGAATAAATACAGGTGCCAATTTCAGCGCTCTGCCCTGACGTCTCATATTCAACTCTTTGGACTTGTGCCTTTTCCACCATACAAACGGCAGGTTTCACATTCATCATAGACCATGATCTACAAGCATGGCATATACATTCAGTTCTTGACATTGGGACTTCTTTGTATGCGGTAAATCTAACCTAAATAATATTAAACGACTTTTCACTTTTCAATTAAAAAAAAAAGAAGAAGAGGTATTACTCCTGAAATTAATGGTACATAATGAATGCATAGACGTAAAAAATACTGCTACATTCCTGTTTAATTAACAGGGATTTTCTGCTGGCTTTTCCTTTTTCATTCAGATACACTCTTAAGTGCAGTTTTCAGTCCATTCTGCACTTTCGGTACTTCATTACTGCATGAGAATCTATATACTGGAAGGTAAATTAATTATTAATAACTATATATCATCTTAGAAATGCATGCACATGTTTCGGATCCAACGGTAGAATCCTTATTAATCATGACCAAGTATTTCTTGACGACTTTCCGAGCCTATAGCTAGTTTGATTGATTTTCTTCCTAACTCTATGGCTGCTTTTTTTTTTTTGTTTATATTTATCTTATTATATCTAGCCTCTGTTTTTGGTTTACTTAAAAACTATATTTTTGATTTTTTTGATCGAATATAAACCTACATATTATATTTAATACATAAATTTATAAATTACCTCAGTCCATAATTTATTTTGACCTTTAAAATGATAAAATTTTTCTCAAGTAACTAAGAAACAAACTAAAACTTCCAAAAAAAAAAAAAAACCCTATTTTGGAGGGTATTATAAACATTTTTTTTATGTTAGAACCATTAGTTTAAAGTTTTTTAAAGCTTTTAAAGTTTTATTACTTTGCACTTTTAGTGTATTGAGGATAATTTCTTAAGTGATAATTAAAGGTTGACCAAGAAATCGTATAGATTTATATATTAACTATAATCTAAACATATAAATTCGATGATAAAAAACAGAAGGTATAAAAATAGAATAAACCTAAAAGACAGAGTATAAAGATAAATAACCCTATTTTTGTCTTGGCTAAAACCTTTACCTCTCGATTTCTTTGCTGATCAGCCAGGTAGGTGCATTTGCTCTAATCGTTGGCTTATATTTGGTCATGTGGGGAAAATCAAAAGGCATCGAAGAGATGACAAATTGTGAAGACCAGAGACCAAGTTTAGAAGTTCCAATTGATAAATCATTTGAGAAACCAAGTTGTAAAAATGATTTGGAAGAAGCACTTCCTTAGAGGACAAATGATCTTTATTCCAAGTCTTTTAAATGTCAAAGTTGTTTGTAAAGTAATTATGCAAGGGAAAATTAATAATGCAACACTGGAACTACATGATATTCTAAGTTGAATGAAAAATTGGTGATTATTCGCTTGTTACGCGTATCCTTAAATGAATAGATACACCGGTGGAAGAAGGTTTAATATAGTGGGGCCACGCGTATAGTATGGTCAATTTTAGACATTTAAATTTTTACCCACCAAAGTTTTCAAAAATTGTAGCTATACCCCTAGTATACCTCTATTGAATAATGGAAATATATTATTGTGCAGAGTAATAGATTTACTTAGGGCCCACATTTTTTTCAAAGAAAATATGGCTGTGAAAATTTCAATTTGACTCTTATGCCCCTACTCAAAATTATGTTTCCTAGGTATGCCCCCACTCCACTCTACTCTACTCTTTAGATTTTTAACCTGTCATCAAACCTTACCTTTCATTGGTTGAAGGAGAAAAGTTTTTGACAAAAAGACAACTTCTGATTAAGAAATTGGTTTGTAGCTTATGCTGTTGTGTGGTCCATGCCATTGAACTTCAATATTTAGGGTGTTTAATCACCACATCAGGTTGCTTTAGCCTTTAGGAAATTGGAGCTCAATTGTCTGATAGTGTTTTTTTCCTCTCTTTTTTTTTTCTTTGGGTAATAAATACCAAGGCTGATAGTTTACTAGTTTTTAACGTTGTTGTCACATTGGACCTATTAGTCATTATTGAAGAGTGCCCATTTATTAAAGAGTTATGTGTATATTTGGAGTAGTCTCAACTTGCATGTATCTAAGTACTAAGCAGCAAAAAGGAAAATGTATAAATTAAGACAATAGAGAAAGAAAGAAAGGGAAAAGGGAAAAAAAAAAAAAAGCCCTTTAAAAACAAAAAGAAACAAAAAATTAAAAATATGTTTGTGTTTAAGAACCTAAAATAGCTTTTTTTTATCGTAATTGTTGACAAACCGACTAACATGTATAAACATATTATTTTCTTTTTCTTTTTCTTCTAAGAACTTGCACTCTTTTTTGTTAAGTTATGTAATTTATGTTGCTTAGTTTGTGAACTCTTGTTTCGCTTTTGTGAATATTGCTTGCTTTTCCAGTTTAGTTTTATGTAAGAATCAGCTTGGTCAACCTAGTTTGCTTGGCTTGTCCTTCTAATTGGGGTTTTTTTCCTTCTCTATTGCATGGTTATTCATTGTATAAAAAAAGAATTTAATGACTCACGCGGATTAACCTTGCCCATCTCCCAAGAAATCATGAGGCTTTCAATTTTGAATTATAAACCTAATATTATAGCTCTTGAAAAATGTTATATATATTTATATATTTCCTATTCTTCATGTTATTTACTTCTTGAAAAAATTTATTATCCGCTTCTTAATGAAGCAAAAGTCTGGCTTTGCCATTGATTGTACACCAATTTTATAATAAAAATTATAATTATGTCTTTGACTTAATAAAAATATATCACTGTATATTTATTCAATAAACTACTATATCTTTTTTTTCACGGTGCCTTCGCTGAAGAAAAATAAAATTCTAGCTCTATTATGAACAGATAAACAACTATTGATAGATAAAATTATGTATTCATTGAAAAATAATAATAATAATAATATATAAAAGGGCTGCTATTGATAAATAAATTTTCAGAGCCGCTATTGATGGATAAATTTTCATCTATATCAACCATCGCGAATTGGGAAAGAAAATGAAAAATAATCAGTTTTGGAGTTTTAAAAATGCCTTACACGAGGCGCTCAAGCGTCAAGTAAGATGTATATATCCATAGTTTGGTCAACATATTCATAAGTAGAAAATGTTGTATTCAGATGACAAGACACTTCAATTGAAAATATTCCCAAGTGAAAAGGCTGAGGATAAGTTTGATTCCCACGTATTTCATGCGCATTATTAATTTGGCCACTAGAAATTGGCAACAGAGAGAGAAAGAGATTGAGATTGGTTTACCTAACGTCCAGAGACAATCAGAGCATGTTTGAAAACTTGTTGGAACAGTATAATTGAAACTATAATATTGCAGTATATGAGAACTTTACATTATAATCTGAAGCAGTTAAAACTAATAAGTTTTAAAGACGTCGCCAAAAATAAGGTCGATAACAAACTTTTCAATTATGAATGACTACGTTGTTAATGAAACTCTGTTTGAATGACTATGGCGAGGAGTATACTTTGCATAATATGATTGGGAAAATAAAAAATTATGAATGACTACCGCGAATGGTATACTTTTCATAATGGGATTGGGAAAATAAAAAATTATTCTATTTTTTTTAATAATGTGTTAGCTTATAAAGTTATTTGTAATGAGAAGTTTAAGAGCCTGAACAATATTAGGGAATGATAAAGAGAATGTCAATCTTCATATCCTCTTGGTATTAATTCTTTACTAATAAAAATGAATGTCAAATTTACCTAAACGTCTAAAATTTAAATATTAAAATTCAATGGTATTTAGTTATACGAAAGGAATATTTTAGTAATCATATTGCTAAGATTATCATTTTTAAGCTAAGCTATTATTTTCTATATAGTTCAGTAAACACGCCCTTAATGAATTTTAATACCGTTGATACAAGATAGGTAGACATATCAAGTGTTTGATCTAAATTAGCATAATGACCCTATTAGGTGTTGTTGTTGGTGCTTTTGAAAATATTTTTGTATGTTTTTAGGGCAAAAATTTCATTACTTTTGTCAAATTGTCTTACAAAAATTCTTATCTCTTAAAACAAAAACAATCCAATTTAACACCATAAAATTATAATTCTATTATTAATAAAATAATAAGACTTAATTTTAAAAAGACACTTAAGTTTTAAAAATATGAGATTATAACTCATAGAATTGAAAAGGATTTTTCATAGACAAGACCATTTTCGTCCCTTAGTTGTTGTCTCTATTACACGACCGAAATGACATAGTGGGAGGTGGGTCCCAGGGAATTTGGCCACTTTTAGCCGACCAATAGGTTTTCATTGCCATGGCAGTCGGCACAAAAATTCTCGTCTCTTTGGAAAGGAGAATTATGATAGTAGCACCAACTAAACGACCAAAGATTAGCATCTCGAATACTTTTCTTTCCCCGGCCTCTAAAACAGTGAATAAGAGCTTCAAAAGCGAAAATCAGCGGTTAAAACCATGGTCCATGGAATAAAATTCAATGGAAACTTATATCAGAGCTTGTTAAAATAAGTGAAAATATCTTGAATTATAGATCATATCACAGCTCAACCACCACATCTTTGAATTCAATAGGACAGCAATTATATGATCCTTGTGTGGAAGAGATGGGAACAGCAAAAGATACAGCAATGAGCATTTATGGCCTTATAAACGAGCATTCAAGCCACAAAGGACAGAATCAATGGGAGATACTCATTGCAGCACCACCTGCATGGTTAATTCAGCAACACTTGGAGAAAATTTTCAACTATAAAAATTTAAAACCTTCATATAATAACTCCCATCATAGTAGAGACAGAATGTCTAAGTAGGTAAGCCTGTAAGGCATAGTAAAAGAACAACAAAAAAAAGGCTTTACAAAATGAAAAACCCACATACTGGTTACTCGCATAAAATCCATCTAAACACAGAATGCTTCTAAGCAAAATCTACATCCTAATACGTAAGCCAGAGTCTTTTATCACTTCCAACTAGCGTTGTCCCTCCTGTTGTTCCTGAACGCACAACAGCCAACAGAGTAAACAATAATAAGGAAGATGAGGAACACGATGTTAATGACAGCGACCTTCTTCCAGCTACTCTTTAGGTTGTCCAGAACTCCAGCTTTGCATGACTGGCAGTTGAAGCACAAAACATTTGGGTTATTGCCCCATGCACTACAGTCGGGATTGGAAGATGTGGCATTCGCCGATGCCGTCCATTCTGTTGGGTTCACGTAGGTAAAACCACATTCATCTGATGGCTTGCAGCAACCAGACTGCATATGAACAAAACATTATAAGGTCAGTTATAAATTGATTCAAACAACTCATAAGATAATATTCAACATCAGCTACATAAACAGACACATATATATGCATTAGTTTAGAAGACCTTTTACGAGTAATAAAGTTGCAACACACAGGGTAAAAAGATTAATCAAGTCATTCCAAAAGAACAACTTCATAATAGGACAGCAGAGGAACTCAAAGGATAAGATATGTGTGCCATGGGGAAAAAGAGCCTGAAAATCAAAACTTTCTGCACTAGACGTTCATTACATGTTGCTGTCTATTGGATAGAATTCACAAGATGCTGAATTTGTATTCTCACGCTGCAACATACCAAGAATTTCATGTGCCACTTGAATCCATCGACTGAAAACGCACAACGTGAAATCCCACACCGGCATCTAGTGTCTAATAAAATTCTACCGCAACAACTAACACTTTAGGATGGAATTTATTACCATAAGAATAGAAAACAAGAACAAATTCCAAAAAGCATGTAAATCATCGTTGTACCCAGCAACGATTTTATACGTTGTTCACCCAATTAAATTTCTTTAGTGGAGAAAAGCAACCATTTTAGCCCCAGACATAAAGAAGGTTATGCTGACTAAAACTTTTTTAAGAGTAAACAAAGAAAAAGCGTAGTAGTCAAAAAGTGAATCCCGGAAAGCTGTGATAGAAAACCAAATAAAAAGTTACAGGGGAGAGGGATTGCGAAAAGAGTAAAGCTTTTTTAGCGTTAAGTCCAAAACCATGTTCTAAATGGCAGGACAAAACTAATTTTACACAACAACATTTGAAGACGTGTGAAAAATTTTCCTACAGAAAAAAGAGCAGTTCATTCGTTTAAATATCCAAAAGAGAAAGGGCAAAAGAAAAAAAGTTAAGTCTTCTTCTTTTCTTACATAGAAAACCTAATAAAGTACCTTTAGTTCAACCCCCACCAACAAAAACATACCTTTAAAACAAAACTTGCAACCAAGACTCAGATAAGAACTTCTCAATTCAAATAGAGAACATTAGAACTAAAAAAAAAAAACCATTAAAATCAAAGATTGTTTGAAAACCCAACCGTTTCAGGTCTCAAGCGAGGGTTGACCAGAAATTCGCTTTAAATATTATAACACATTTTAAATCAACAGAAATTCTCCACAAATCGAAAGTCAAGAACTAACCACCTGTTTCGTATCCATTATCTAGATATATATAATCAAACAACAGAGAAGCACAAAATAGATAAATCCAGATAAATTCTTAGTTCAAAATCTCGATCTCAGATCTCAAAGAAACAAAGAAAAAAAATCAAGAAACGAAAACCGAATTATACCTGAATCGCAGTTAAATGCTCGGAATAGAACTGAGTGACCGTGTCACGAAGATACTTCTGGCGAAAATCAGAGCAGACCTTGCCATCAATAAGACAGCTCTTAATCTTGTTCCAATTCTTGCTGTTGTTAACCCTCTTCTGCAACCAATTTGAGTAATCACCAAGCCTGTACTCCTTGTAACCCTTGTCGGAGATGATCTTCCCGGCGCCTTTGTTGGTGACGACGAAAGCGAAGATGGTGAAGGCGAAGAGGATGACGATGAGGAGGAACATGACGAGGAGGTAGAGCCAGAGAAGCCACGAGACGCCGCAACAGGCGCCGATGAATCCGGCGAGAGAGACGACCATGAGGAAAACGCCGAGGATGATGATCGGCTTATCGAGAAACTTCTCGCAGACGCTGTCGCCTTGGTTTCTGAGCCATATCCCGGCGACAAGGATCGGAATCGAGAGGAGGAACGTGACGAGGTTGATAATTCCGACCAGATTGTTGCTCAATCGCATCATTTTTGCAGAAAATCGCAAAGAGAGAGAGAGAGAGAATGACCTAATTCAGTGAGGAAGATGAAGAAGAAGAATGTTACATGTGGGGAAGGCTTTTGAGGAGAAAAGGAGAGGATCTTTTTGCTGATTATATAGGAGGAGAAAAAGAAAGGGGGGTATTTGGGAATTTACACAGAGTACGTTGGAATTATTAATGGTGAAGACATAATAATTTAATATACGCGGACTTTCAACTGATTTTGAGTTTTTACTAACGACACGGTTTTTCTTTACTTGCCTTTTATGTCACGTTTTATTAAATTGTTTTAAATAAAAAAGGAGATTGAATTTTTATTTTTTAAAATATTTTTTTTAAGTGAAAGAATTTTTATTTAAAAACATTGGCAACTTTTCATTAAGTTTATGGAATTTTAAAGAGTTTTTATTTAAAAACAAAAAATGAGTTTTTTCGGATAGTTTATGAAATCATGTTTCTCAACGTTAAATTTAATCTAATTCGCATCAAACTTGAAACTTACTTAATTGTTTTTTAAGGTTTTTCTTTAAATTGTTTTAGATAAAAAAGGAGATCGAATTTTTGTTTTTTTAAAGATTTTTTTTTGAAGTGAAAGAATTTTCATTTAAAAACATAGGCGACTTTTCATTAAGTTTATGGAATTTTAAAGAATTTTTATTTAAAAACAAAAAATGAGTTTTTTTAGATAGTTTATGAAATCATGTTTCTCAACGTTAACTTTGATCAAAATCGCATTAAACTTGAAACTTACTTAATCATTTATTAAGGTTTTATTAAATTGTTTTAAATAAAAAAAGGAGATTGAATTTTTATTTTTTTAAAGATTTTTTTTAAGTGAAAGAATTTTTATTTAGAAGCGCAGGGGACTTTTCATTAGGTTTATGGAACTTTAAAGTATTTTTATTTAAAAACAGAAAATGAGTCCTTTTAGATAGTTTATGAAATCATGTTTCTCAACATTGAATTTGATAAATCGCATCAAACTTTTTTTTTTTTTTTGAAAGAAAAAAGCGTATCAAACATCGAAACTTACTCATGATATTTTTGATTCATTGCCTAAAATTCTCAAATAAAAAATTATTAAAATTCTTAAGGATAAGATACAATTTATAAAAAAAAAAAATCAGATCAAATTCATATAATATTAAAACCATATATAATATAGTTTTACATCCAAGGAAAAATATAAGAAACATTAACGGTTCCCAAGTCACAGAATTTTAAAAGAAAAAGAAAATGAAAGAATTCACTCTAAGAAAATGAAAAAAAAAAAAAAAAGAAAAGGAAAAGGAAAGTAACGGAAACAAGCAAACTAAAGGAAGACAAAATGACCACGGAGCTCTAACAAAATAGACAAAACCAAGAAAAAGACGACCAGATAAGAAAAGAATAGCAGAACTAATCCTTTTTTTTATTATTTTTCTGTTTTTATATTTCCCTTGTTAGGCGGTGGCATAGACAATGATGCTCCCAAAGACGAAATGATGTAACGATTACATATGACTTGTGCCCTATTGTTCCTTGAACTTGATTTATCAAAAAAAAAAAAATTATTTGTGTACCAAAGTTTCTAAATGAAATAGATGTAAAGCTGAGTTTGTAGTATTTCTTGTGCTGACAAAACAAGTCAAACAAAACAAGAGGATGCTAACGTAATATTTTATTATATTTGTGTTACTAACAAATTCATTTATTCACTCCTATGTTTTTTATTTGCAAGAATATTTTTTTCTTGCATTATTATACCCCTTATCTCACTTGAACTTTCATCTAATGAAATTGAGTTTAAAAGTTTCAAACGCTAAATATAGAAACAAATTTTGTAAGGTATGGAAAGAAATGAGAAAAAAATCATCTATGTATTCTTTCTCTCTTTTTTTCTCTCTTCTTTTTTTTTTTTTTCCCTTCTGGCTTGAATAATGAAATAATTTATTAATTTATTAATAATCTAGAAAAAATAATTAGATCCCTTCAAAAAGTTGATTAAAAGTTCAAGCCATTAATGATCATGCATTCTTTGGTGTTTGATGTTTACTTTTTGATTAAAGAGACCGTGGAAATTAGGAAGATGGTGGAAAGTGGGGAAAAAAATCTTCAAATCAAACAGAAAAAGACTGGTGGAGAAAGGGAAACAGAAGAAGTTAAGGGGATGAAGAAAATGATAGCAAGTCAATTTGGCCACATTTCCCACAATTGCATCTTTGCACATACCCACTCCTAAGAAAGAACAAAACAATAAGTCAAAGTGTAATTTTCTTAAGATATTTATTTTTTTATACTTTTTATTTTAGATTATTCAAAAACTATACTTTTAATTTTTAATCTTATTAAATTTATACCTTCAAATTAGATTTAATACGTAAATCTATACTTTATCTCAGTCAAAAGATGATGTTGACCTTTAAACCAAATTATCTTTAAGTAAAAGATAAAAAAATTAAAATTTTAAAAATAAAAAACAAAATAAAAACAGGTAAAACACCTGTTTTTGAAGGTTTTTTATGTATTTTTGAAGGAAAAAAACCTTAGTATAAAGTTTTTTTAAGGTTTTAATGTTATCTTCTTTTTAATTTGAGGGTATTTTAGGTAATTTCTTAGGTCAAAATTGAAAATAAATTGGCAAAGGTATAAATTTATGTATTAAATCCAATTTAAATATATAAATCTAATGAGATCAAAAACCGAAAATATATTGTTTGAATAAACAACAATACAAGGTATGAAAATGTAAATAACCCAATTTTCTTTGAATGAAGTCTTCTCAATTACAATTAGAGTGTTTCAAAAAATAAAAATTAAAAATACCCCTGCAACCATCTTTTTTTTTTCTTTTTCTTGCCCTTGAATTCTCGTAATTTGGCATTTTTTTAAAGAAAATTACATGTTATGACATAATTTAATAAACAACTTTTATTCATGCCACATTTTAAAAAGTTATATCATACTACTACTCTTATTTTTTTAAGTTGTCCCACATTAAAATGTGGATAAATTACTCTGATAGTACCCAACTTGACAAAAAGTGAACATTTGATCTCTAATTTTTTTTTAGCTAAATTGAACCCAATCTTTTTATCTTAGTTGCTGAGTAACTAATTTAACAAACATTTTTTTAAAAAAAGGCCACTTAAGGTGCACATGGGTGTTTGGCTAAGGGTAGTTCACACTACAAACTCAATTATGAACAATGTAAAACTCTCACATATTACAATAGAAAGAAAAAAATTACTACAATATAAAGCTCTCATATGTTACAATAAAAATGATTCCCACAAGCCAAGCACATACAAAAACATAAAAACTTTAATATTCTTTTTGAAATTAAAATCCAAACAAAAACATAAAAACTTAAAAGAGGGGAAAACTTAAAACACAAAAACCTAAATCGTATATTTTTCCCTAAAGCATATTCAACTGAATTTTTCTCTCTTCCTTCGGAAATGCCCGTTCTTGAATTGTCAAGCCTTATTGATACTTTATGCTCCGGTGTGGATGAAGAAGCTCGCTAAGAGAAGAAGAGTCGTCAGATTCCCTTTTCTGATGGTGTCAGCGGTGGTTCATCAGATTATGACGTGGATTCGTGGAGCTCCTCTTGGTCTTCTTCGGAGGATCCGATGATTTCTGAGGGATCTTTGTTCAATATTCAAGAATCTTAACCTTCCATGGTGGAATATAGTTTCCTTGAGAATTTTTTTTTTTTTTAATTTTGTTTTCTCTTTTTTCTGTCATAATTTTTCCCCTTTTTTTTAGAGTTTTTTATGTATGTTCATTTTTTTTTTACACTTACGTTATCTTTTCCAATACAAAATCAAACACAAGAAAAGCTCAAGAGTTTTTTATGTATGTTCATTTTTTTTTTACACTTACGTTATCTTTTCCAATACAAAATCAAACACAAGAAAAGCTCAAGAGAGAAAGTTAGAGTTTAGGATTCTTTTGTTAAGGTTTATTATTTATGGTTTATCAGTAATACACTATGGTTTATCATTGATATACTACCGTTTATCATTAATATACTACGATTTTATCACTAATATATTCAGGTTTGTTATTGATGTACTACATTATATTATTGATATATTACGATTTATTACTGATATATTCAGATGTATCATTGATGTACTTAAGTTAATCACTAATGGACTATAACTGGTTAATAATACATGAAGGTTATTTTTATCATTTTGACTTATAACTAACAAAAAAGGATCATTTTTTTTAATTTAGAAAAATATTGTTATTTATTTTAAAAATATTATTTGTCTCTATATCATTTGCTTCTTTCACAAATTCATCAAGGATACCAAGAGAGAGAAAAAAAATGTTTGCATTTTTTTTATCTCTGAATTAGTGAAAAATCTCTATAATTTAATTGTAGCTATTGCTTCTTTTAAAAATTTATGTAGTGTACCAAGAGATTGAGGGGAAAAACGTTTGGGAACAAAAATACATAACAAAGACCTAAAAAATAGCTCTTATGGTGGGATGGGTACTTTGGCCTCACTAGTTGGTCCTGTAATTTTAAGTGTTAGGATTGACTTTTCAACAATATTGACTCTTCAAAAATTTAATCTTAGACTCTCCGTATTAAAAAATTACAAGATGTGAAGTAAAATTGTTTCTAATTACAAAATAGACTATTGAAAAGCTAATACAACTGTTACAAAATGACATGGCTTATAATCACACCAATAAACTTTGTCAAAAAGAGAGAGAGACTTCTCTAGGGTGTACTCCACATATAGTGCATGTCTTTAAACTGTTAAATCATGAAAATCTAACGACTAAAAGATAAATACTTATAAATAAGTATTTTCTTTTAGTTTCCACCAAAAAAATTCAAAAAAATCATTTCATTTTGTAACATTTGTTAGATCTAATTAAAATTATTTTATTCTATAAATTTATCGATTGAAAGATAAATAACTATTTATAAGCATTTTTTTATTTTCCCAAAAACATTCAAAAAAATGCCAAACAAAGGAAACATCATAGAAATGCTAAAAACCCTTATTCTTCAAGGAAAACCGACACGCTTTTCTCATTTCAAACTGAAATTAAATACAAATACGAAGGTGGGTCTTGTTTCAAAATGACACATGGTTGAAGCAGATAAAACCTTGCCAGAAGGGGCCCACTATACAGACTCCCACCAAGAAAGTGACAGCCGGTTCACCATAATGAGCCCACGACTCCAGAAAAGTCGACGACCCTTTTTATGAATGATTAACCCCATAGGCCAAAGGTCAAGCTGAATTTGTGTGGTCAAAATTTTTCTGTGAATTTACGATTCCCGATAACAATAGAGCCCCTTCTCCTCCGCCAAAAGTCCTGATGAAAGAGCCGTTGCGCTTCGTTGTTTCCTATTCGACTCTGTTTTTAACATTTTATAGGGTGTTTGGAAGGGTGACAAGAATCAATGATAAAAACCATTTTTATTATAGCATGTGAGAGTTTTATACTGTAGTATATTTTTTTATTGTTACTGTAGTATGTGAGAGCTTTACACTGTTCATAACTAAGATTATGGTGGGAACTGAGTGATTCCCACCATTGTCAAACACCCCCTTAATTAGTATTTGAAGAATATTTTTTCTCTTCTATTCAATGCATTAAAGCGAAGATCGGCTCAGTGTTGGCAGGCTTGCTCCACAAACTCCCAATCGGATTGCGCTTTAAAATATGAAAAAGTGTAAAATATCTTACTAATAATAACAATAAATGTGTATAAAAAAAAAGTTTAGAAAAATAGTTACAACAAAAAATATTAGTTTAAAAATAGTAATATATAAAAACTTTATATTATATTAATTTTTTGTTTTCTATCATAACTACTGAGAGTTTTACACTGATCATTGGTCAGGATTCGAAGTAGCCTAATCACTAATGATTCTTAAAACTTTTAATTTTAGAATTTTAGACGTTCCAAAATTATTGCTTTGGATTTTTAATTCTGCTCACTATGGAGTCTTGTAATAGTATTAATTATTAGAGTAACTTACACTTTTGCACCTTAAACTATTCATTTTTTTTTTTTTTTGTATAACATCTGAATTTTCAATCTTAGAAAATACACCATGAACTTAGAAATTATTAACAATGGATGTCTAATAGCTATATTTAATTTCCATTTAATACTCTTTTCCACATGTACAGCTTTAATTTTTTCTCAAAATGATGAGTTTTAGCTTTAAAAAAACTCATGTGTAAATCCCATGACCAAAACCATCTATGCCTTTTAATGCTCATTAGCCAATAGACCTAATTTTAAAGTTCAAGGTGTATTTTATCAAGATTAAAAGTTTATGGTGCATTACAGAAAAAATAAATAATTTGGGATGCAACAATACAATTCTCTCTTATTTTCAATACTAAATTTGTAATAATCAAAAAAATCTTAAAATTAAATAATTTAATTTACGTGCACTTTTGATGTATTGTGAGAAGTGGTAGACCGCTCTCACCATACCTTATTTTGCCCTTTGATATACTACAGGAAGTGTTGGTCAGTCCTAATTGACCCGTATTATAGTATCTTATGTATGTACCATGGGAAGTGGCAGACACTTTAGCAAATGTTAATGTACAGTAATTTTACAGATATATAGATATATGTATATGATGCCATGGAAAGTGATACACACTTCTGGGAGCTATTTAAAAGTTTATGTTTATATGAAATGAATGTTATTCTGTTCCTATTTTACTAAATTAAAAAGTAATGATCTGTGTAGAAATAGCAATACATTTTCCACGCGCAAAAATGTATAATTTACATAACTTTTCTTGTTTGGTGATAGGATTATGGTTAAACCATGAGCTTAAGCGGCTCGATAGCCACAGAAAGTTGACTTGACGGCCCAGCTTGCTGAGATAAAGCAACAACTACAAGCCCAACAATAGGAAATAAAACCCTACTTGAGCAGCCAGCATGTCAAAGCCTAGCACCACTAGCTGAAGGGGTGACGAATCGAGATAATCTGCCTGTACCAGATGATCCCCTAGCAATGGTAGGACAAAACAATTAAGAGAACTCGCCTGCACAAATAGACTCTCTAGCAGCCAGAGGATAAAGCAATGGAGAGATACCGCCTACCTAGCTCAACCCAGAAATAGGAGAAGGACAAGATGTCCAACCAATAGCGAATATGTGATGGGACACTATCTTATGGAAATTCTGACATTTGAAACTACCTGAGTTTGAACCGATCCCATAGAAGTTGATAATTGGCTGACTGACGTTCAGGGGGTACTAAACTTTATAAGGTTAAATAATCAAGATAAATTCTTGTGTACCTCTTATGTGTTGAAGAATGAGGTCCATCGTTGGTGGCAAACTGTAGAACAGTAAAGAGATGTGAATATGATGACCTACAAGATTTTGTTGTTGAGTTCTACGAAATGTACTTCAATATGGACACCATTGTAGTCTAGGAGGACGAGTTCAACAATTTCTATCAAGGAAATATGCCTGTAAAGGATGCCATACAGAAATTTAAGCAGTTAGCTTGCCTTTTGCCCGTACATGGTGAGCACTGAGTAGGAGGAAATAAGGAGGATGATGAAGATATTTAGGTTTGATATTACTGTGGTGGTGGTTAGCAGTGGAAGTAAGTCTCCCAAGTTTGTAGAGGATTATATATGTCGAGCAGTCCATGTTGATTATTGGGTAACTCATAACAAAAAAGAAATGGCTAGATTCTTCATGGCTAAGAAAGAGGAAAAAGCCACAAGGAAATAGAATCCACCCAGTAGAAGAATCAGGGTAATAATTTAGGCCAGGGTAACAAACAATAGGGTTTGAATTATCACGACAAGACGAAGGGAAATCTTAACCAAGGTAACCAGCAAGGTTGGCCCTAGAAAAAAAAAACAACAATGAAAATGGTAACAATAGCTACCCCACTTGTTCTAAGTGCGAGAAGAAGCATTAGGAGAATGTAGAACTGGGATAACCAGTTGTTACATTTATGGCAAGGAAGGCCACTATGACAAGCAATGCTATTCTTACCCTTAGAATCAGTCAGGTCATAACTAGCAGAAAGCTCTAGGAAACTAGTTACATGCAGTCCAAGCCAGGATTGAAGGGCCCCCAATTTCTCAAGGAAGATTGGAAGCCCCATAACACCATGCTTGCATTTTTTTCTTATACCAGAAATGATGTAGAAGCCGAAACCTCCGTAGTGGTGACATGTCAACTTCCAGTAGCCAAACAAGATGCTTATGCTTTATTTGATTCCAGAGCAACACTTTCATTTGTGTCTAGATAGGGCAGGAGATAGAATAAACAACCCTTTAGGACTGCTTTGCCCTATGGGGAAATTTTATTGTCTAAATATTGGTTACAAAACGTTCCAATAATTATATGTGGTAGAGAGTAATACGTGAACTTGATTATCATCGATATAAATGATTACAATGTTATCTTGGGAATGGACTTATTGGGAAAATACAATGCTATCATCAACTATTGACACCAAAAAGTCACGTCCAAGCTCGCTAAGGAAGACGAGTTTATGAACACGAGAACATCATAGAAGCAATCAATACCAATGATATCAACAATGAAAGCAAGCAAACTATTGGCTAGTGAATGCATTGGATACCTAACCAACCTAGTAGATAAATCTTAGGAGAGAAAGATGGGACCGAAAGACGTTTTAGTGGTCAAAAACTTCATGAAGGTCTTTCCAGAGAAGTTACCAAAGCTACCTATAGAACGGGAGATCCTATTCAAGATAAAGTTTATAATCGAATCAGCACCAATTTCTAAAGCGACATATTGGATGGCTTCGACAGAGCTTAAGGAGCTTCAAGTGTAACTATAGGAATTATTAGACAAAGGTTTCATTCACCTGAGTTATTCACCATGGGGAGCACTAGTTTTGTTCATGAAAAAGAAAGATGGTACACTAAGGATGTGTATCGATTATCGAGAGCTAAACAAGATCACGATACAAATAAGTACCCGCTACTACGGATTGACGAACTGTTTGACCAATTGAAGGGAGCAGGTTATTTTTCCAAGATCAACTTGCATTCAAGACACGACCAGCTCTAAAATAAGGAAGGAGAGGTACCTAAGATAGCTTTTAGGACATGTTATAGACACTACAAGTTTCTTGTGATGTCGTTCAGTTTGACCAACATTCCAATAACATTCATGGATTTAATGAATAGAGTATTCAATGATTGTCTGGACAAGTTTCTCATTATCGTTATAGATGATATATTGGTCTATTCTAAGACAAAGGAAGAGTGTGATGAGCAATTAAAGATCGCTCTATAGATCATGAAGGAGAATCAGTTGTGTGCCAAATTCTTGAAGTATGAATTTTAACTAAAAAAAGGTATAATTTTTGGGATATGTGGTATCCAAAGGGGGAGTTACAATAGATCCTACTAAGATTAAAGTAGTAAGTCAGTAGCCAGCTCCAAAAAGCATGACAGAGATACGTAGTTTTTTCAGTTTAGCAGGATATTATTGACTGTTTGTCTAGGGATTTTTGAAGCTAGTAGCACCTCTCATAGCTCTCACAAGGAATTGAAAAAAGTATGAATGGACTGAGATGTGTGAAGAGGGCTTTTAGAAGCTAAAAAGAAGTCTTACTAGTGCTCAAGTACTGACAATTCTAGAAGCAAAAGAAAGAAATTTCGTGACTTTTAGTGATGTTTCTAAAATGGGTTTAGGAGCTATCCTTATGCAAGGAGGAAAAGTGGTCGCATACGCTTCACGGCGGCTTAAAAATCATGAGAGGAACTACCCAAAGCATGACTTGGAACTTGCAATGGTGGTTTTGCACCGAAAATATGGCGACACTATCTATATGAAGCAAAATATGAGATCTATACAGATCATCAGAGCCTCAAGTATATCTTTACTTAAAAGAAACTGAACAAGAGATAGTGAAGATGGTTAAAATTGGCGAAAGATTATTATTGAAAGATCCTTTTTCACCCCAAGAAAGCAAAAAAATAGTTGATGCGTTAAGTTAGAAGTCAACAGCAACACTCATAACAATAAGTTTTCTGCTTCCGCTTCTACAAAGCCTTGAAATTGAGATGATTTTAGAGAAGTTATCAACATTAATACTCCAACTAACCATCCTCAAACGCGTGAATAGCATTCAGGGACTTGACCGATTTTGGTTAAGATACAAAAGGAGGTTCTTGAAGGGAAGGAAATAGAGTTTAGTCTTTCAAAAGAAGACATACTCCACCAGGGTAGGATATGCATCCCTGACGATGAAGAAATGAAGAAACAAATTCTTTCAGAAGTATGTGAAACCTCATACTCTATTAATCCAGGAGTTACTATGATGTAAACAAATTTAATAGAGAGTTTTGGGTGGCCTAGAATAAAGAAGGATGTTGCTAAATTCGTATCAAAATGCCTTACTTGTTAGCAAGTTAAGGCAAAACATCAGGGTCCCACAAGTGAATTGCAAAAGATAGAATCCTAGAATAAATATAGGATCAAGTAACAATAGATTTTATGGTCAAATTGCCAAGGACATCGAATGGCAATAACATGATTTGGGTAATTATAGATTGACTGACCAATTTTGCTCACTTTTTACCTATCAAGCTCAGTTGTTTTATAGAGCGATTAGCTGAGTTGTATGTGTTAAAGGCAGTGACCTTACATGGAGTCCCAAAATCTATCATCTCTTATAGAGATAGATGATTGACATTGAGATTTTAGAAGAGCGTTCAAGAAGCTATGGGCTCCAAGTTAAAGTTCAATATCACTTTCCAACCACAGACTAATGGCCAATCTGAAAGGACCACTCACACCTTGGAAGATATGTCGAGAGCAAGTGTTATGAATTTTAAGGGAAACTGGGATAAGAGGCTACCCTTGATTGAGTTTTCATGCAACAATTGTTGCCATGCATCGATAGGCATGGAAACTTTTGAATTCCTTTATGGAAGAAGTGTAAATCCTTAATCCACTGGCATGAACATGGAAAAAAGCATCTACGGACCACCTATTTCATCAAAAGGACCACAAAAGATGTAAGACAAATTAAGAAAAGTTAGACACAGCCCACACCCATCAAAAGAGCTAAACCAACAAGTGATGTGGACCCTTGGAGTTTCAAGTGGGAGATTGTCTTTTTGAAGGTCTCCCTAGTGAAAGGGGTAATGAGATTTGGTAAGAGAGGAAAGCTTAGTTTGAGATACATTGGCCTTTCGATATTTTAGAAAAAATAGGCAAGTTCACGTACTTACTGGCTTTTCTGTGAGAACTAGCTTCTATGCACAATGTCTTCCACTTGTCGATGTTGAAGTAGTACATACCATATTCATCACATGTGCTACACCAAGAACCAGTCGAAGTACATGTAAACCTATCTTATGAAGAGAAACCAGTTCAAATCCTAGCTCGCCAGAAGAAAACCCTAAGGAGTAAGGTGAGCCCTTTAGTTAAGATCTTGTGTCAGAATCACAATATTGAGGAAGCTACTTGGGAACATGAAGAAGATATGAGGAAAATCTGCCCCAACAGTCTAATTTTTGGGACAAAAATTCTTAAGGGGGATAGATTGTAATGACAGAAAAATTCCTATAATTAAATAATATAATTTACATATTTGAGTCAAGGATTTTGCTAGAAATACCATGTTTAATTTTTTGTGACTAAAGGATTTACATAATTAATATGAATACTCTAAAATTTTATAGTAAATTTTAAATTTAAATTTATTAATATTCGTGATTGAATAATTCGGTTGATAAATTTTGTCGTGATTTAAAAGTAAAAGAAATTTCAATCCGTAAATAACTTGAGAGTTTTAATGACAAGAATTTTTAAGTGTAGTACGATGTTAACAGTGTACCAAGAAACACTCTAACGCTCAACAAGCCCTTAATTGCCAATTAATTTAAAATTCGAGTTACATTAGTAGCAACTTCCATAGAGAATGCTATGCGAGAGACGCTGTCATAGAACTATATCATTACTGAGTCTAAATGCAAAAAAAAAGTCAAGTTTAGACTTTTATTAAGTCTAAAAATAATTTTGACTAAAAACAGTCTATTATTGATATGCGATTAAAATGCGTATGGGTGTCAGTTTAGATAGTGATTAATGTATAATTGTATTTGAACAGTGAGAAAGGACCCATTAGAAACCAAACTTTCCTGTCAACTAAGTTAAGTACAAAATTCATTTGTTTAAAGGGAACCTTTGAGGATAAGGACAAAGGACTAGATTCGACTATGATATAAACTTGATGTGAGGGTGTCCTTGGTGTAACTAATGAGACAAAAATCTCTCCCATCTCCCTTAAGCATAGGCACCCAAGCTTAAGAGTTTAATCCTTCTTTTTCTAAGTAAGCTTAATTAAGAGCTTAGTTCAGGATAGGTTAGGTTGTGGAATTAAATTAGTACTTGGTCTATAAATAGAGATGTATTCATCAAGTTACTATTTTTCCCATTTCTTCTCTCTTTCACCTCTCAAAATCTGGTTCTACACTAAGGGGTTCTCCAAAAAAAATTTCCCATTTCCACCATAAAATCACTAGCCAAAAAAAAAAAAAAAGAAGAACTAGGAAGAAGAGGTTGATCTTATGGAGTGATCATCAATGTATACTCCAAACTTTCTTCTTCATTTTTCTTAGTAAAACAAAAGATTATACTTTTATTTAGTAAAGTGTAAGTTTTAATGTCTAAAACCAAGAAGAAAGAGGAGGATGATTTAATTTCTTAAGAGAGTTTCCATGGGTGATCATCAAGGGTAAGAATTCTAAACCTTTTTCTTTTTCACCTTACTAGTTAGGTTAAAGTTTGTATTTTTATGAGTGAGTATATGATTTGGTGGCAAATGGTTTGTAAAAATCCTATGCGTGTTGGTTGACTTAGTTTTTATATGTATATTGTTGTAAAAATGTAGAGTATGCATGTTTAGTTTAGGCATATGCATGTTTAGTATGGTAAAAAAAAAAAAATTTCACCAATTTTGATCACACAAACAGAAGCCCAAGAGTTAGATTTCAAACTTTTTCTGAACATGAAATTTTTAGATTTCTGACCATATGAAAATGCCTTTTTGACTCTAAATTGGGTTTCTAGTATTTTTTCAATACTGCCAAAGTTGCCAAAAAAAACTATTTTCTTACTGTCCCAAAACTGTTTTCTGGGGAGCAACCACTATTTTGGCCAATTCGGGTCGCTTCAGGTTCGAATCACAATTTTTGTTGAACATGAAACATTTAGATTTCGACGAGATAAACAACTTTTGTAAAGAAAAAATTGAAATTCTGCCTCTACGATACAATTATGGGCAGTTTAATGTTGGCTATAAGTTTTTTTTAGTAAAAAGCAATTTTTGGTTTTTAATGAAAACAACCTCCGTAAAGTCAGAATTGTAATTTTCACAAAACACGAAAGTTTAATTTTCGACAAAATGAAGAATTTTTGTGAAGAAAATTTTGTAAAAATCTGTCTCTAAAGTGGACTCTGAATTTGATAATAAAACTTTTAATCAATAAAGTTTGCAAAAATAACAAGAAATGGATATGCTAAGCATGGTTAACAGGATTTCATTAAACGTAAAAGTTTCTAGTTCAAGAAAAGAAAACTTTCATGAACAAAAACTTTAAAAGAAAAAATGTCCATAATATATGATTTTATGGTAACATTTAAACTAACCAAAAAATACCTTTTGGTACTAGTTTTATAAACAAATACTTATTTAGTGATAGAATTCTACTTTATGACAAACATAGAAATTGTAGCACTGATAAAAATACACAAGTCTATAGTTTACTGTTTTACCAAATTCAGACATTACTTTAAAATATGATGTTTAACATGAAATTTCAATATATATGAGAATAGTTTTTATAAACTTTAACAGTTTTTGAAATAAGCATTTGAATGGATATTGTAAAAACCCAACTACTTTAAACCCTTAGTATTATGACGCTAGACACGGCCCAACATCCGTATTAGTCCAAAAGCCCATTCAAGTCAAAGTTTTATCGATACGACGTATAAAACGCCTTAGGATTGTTTTTAGGCTTAATGAGCTTTGAACCAATTACAAGCCCAATAAATGAATTAAGAAAATGGTTAATTAGAACTTAGTCTAAGAACCAAGAAGTTATAAAATTATTGATTTAGTTAACTAAGGTCATACGTACTTAAAAACGAGAAGATAATTAATTAATTATTTAAATTAATTAATTATCAATCTTAGCTCAAATTAAAGGCAATTAAGGAAAACTAAAATTATAAGGATTTAATTTATTAATCCTTATAATAGAAATAACGATTTTTATGATAGTTTGATAAAGGAAAATACGATCTAATGAAGTGATGAAGTGATCAAAATCCTCACGATTATGCTAATATTAAAAGAGCATAAAATAAATTATTCTTACACTCTTAATGGGTGTTTCTATATAGCATTTGTTCCAATAGAGCATAGAGATCTCCTATATAGCATTTGTTCCAATAGAGCATAGAGATCTCTACCCGAATAAAGAAATATACTTCAAGAAGACAAGGAAGAATATCGCCTACAGTACGAATAATGTAAAAATGAACATTTCTCATATTTTACAAAGTATTAAAGCATGTATAAATTTTATATTACAGTGTGCATTGCCATACCACACTGCATAGTCATTAAATAGTTCAAAGAAACCCTTAAGAACGATTTTAATTTAAATGTCATGCCAACCTCTCAACCTACAAAGAGGCTTAAGATTTAAATATAAAATTAAAAATAGATTAGATCACGGTATTGTTGGGGCCTTGTAAACCTTAACCTCCTGATGATCGCGCATAACCAGTACAACTACTCAGGCCCAATAAAATAATAAGACATGATCATAATTGAACATAATCAACACATGCATATTATAGTAATATTTTGTTTTAAATGTTTTGTGAGTTTTAGTTCCTACTTGCTGTGTGTAAGCTCATCCAAGTATATTCATACTATAGGTAAGCAACTTGTCAGTAATGTCTGATAGACGATAGCGAAGCGGCGGACGATCAAAGTGAAGTTTTGGGAAACCACATGCGTTATTTTCCACGATTAGCTTTATTTATGACTTTTTGATAATATGTAAAATTGTACAAATCTAGTAATATGTACGCATGTTTTGAATGACTGTTAAGCCACTCTAATATATTCTCCGTTGCAACACAAAGTAAAATAGTTTTCGATAAAAAAAATTAATAAGTAAAGTTATTTTAAAATAGTTTTTTTAAAAATGTCTCACAGAATTATGTAATTTAAATAAGTAAAGTTATTTTAAAATAGTTTTTTTAAAAATGTCTCACAGAATTATGTAATTTAAATAAATGTATGTTTAAGTAGTTAAATAACAACTTAGTAGTTAAGGGTCGTTACAAAATCGCTGCCGTAGAAATTTAAAGAGCAATATCAAAATCCATGAAAATTTGAGTGTTAATGCTTCCCATAATCCAAATTTATGAGACATCTAGCCCAAAGGCTTACAAAGATGACAATCTAGTCGATAGACAGACAAAGATTAAATTAGACAAAAATTAAGAACAAGCTATCTTGGAGAATAAGGGATCTAATCCTTTTCTAGGACTAGAAGATGCCTCACTACAAATCCTAATTTGATAAAACCTAACGAGAAAGAAAAAAAAATGCACGATTACCCAAACACGATAACAAAAGACCCATTAAGAATTGCATTCAAGAACTAAGACCGAAAGTGGCAGCTTTGCATATGGCAAATATCATTATGACTAAATTGCTTCAAGAAATCATGGGCAAGAATCACCACAAATCTGCAGTTCGATCAATGCCATGGCTGGTCAAATTTATCAGCCACGTTGTTACCTTCTCTGAAAATGAGGAAAACCATGAAATTCATCGTTGACAGCCTCCTAAGATTTAAGACCCCACTGCGGTCTAAGCATCCAAGGTACCCTAAAATTATAATTGGAAAGCGCTTTCACTACATAAGTAGAACAAGTTTAAAGCCACAAATTATTTCAGTTCATGTACTTGCTAGCATACTAAGTTGCTTCAATATTAGCCATCAAGTCTGCCCTAAAAGCATAAGCAATACTTATAGGAGCAGAGAAACCATTCTTGTAGAAACCCCGATTGTATCTAACCAAAAAAAAAAAAAAAACTTGCATGAAGTTATAAGCTGCAACATTTATATTGATCTTCAACCCATTAACGGGAGAAAAATACCCAGAAATTGGACTAATATAAACAGCTTTTCTACTACACGCAATGAGAATAAAATTGCAAACATAAGATACAGTGCTAAGAACAAAGGGCGTTTTATAATCACATGTCAAATCACTTTTGGATTTCAAAATACGCCAACAAGCAGAGAAAATCGTCGATATCCACTAAATTTCTTCCATAAAATATCAAAGAGAAAATGTCCAAAGTTAGCCAAATGAGATCCCATACCTCTTACGCAAAATGGTAATGAAGAAGAGTATGATCAAGCGTCTCAGCACTGCTCAAAGAAAGTCTACAGCACGACAAAATGGACCAACCAATCTTCTTGAGCTTGTCTTCAGTAGCAAGTTTGCCATGAAAAGCCTGCCAAGTAAAGAAAGACTTATGTTAGAGTATGGTGACCCGAGTTCAGTTTGGCTCGACCCGAATTCAATTAGACATATAATGTATTGCATTAGGGTCTGTGATTCTGCCCTAATCGTCGTCGTCTTATAACTTTTTTCGAGTTTAGTGATTTTTTTCTTCTCTAACCGTGGTTTTTCTGCTCTTGAATTTTACTCTGTTTGTGTTCTTTCTTTTTTTTTTGGTTTCAAGCACACTTTTTCGTAACGAGTTAGGAGGAGCAATGCACGACATTCATCGTCTTACCCCAAAGAAATATTTATACCCGTCCAACGACGACTTTGATATGCATTTTGGTTGGTCAAAGTACCATTATGAGAACCTGTCCATATGCGTTCGTCAGTAGAACCTAGAGGAACAGCTATGATATCAATACTATGAACCAAATATTGCGCCACGTTACAATTATTTTAAGCAGATTTAATTCAAATATTGAGGTCAACTGTTCGTTAAATTATGAATTTTTGTATTATTGTGGTTATTTTTAGCTTATTTGGTATTTTAAATTTAATATACAAGTATATCAGATTCCAACGTCAAAATTTGAGGTATGATGGAAGCTGTCTAAAAGTTTTAATACAAATATTGCTAGGCGCAATGCAAAGAACAAATTACAACAAATTTTGCTTCGGAAATAGTAGTAAATAACACTTTTTTAAAATTTACTCTAGCAATAGTAGTTTTGAAAAATATTTGTAGTAAATAGAAAATTTAGTCAGTAATTTTTTTACTTATCTATTTTTTTACTACTATTTATTATAATATTTTCAAAATATGCTATTTATAAAAAGCTTCAAGAATCAACTGCTTCCCTCATTCTCCTCTTTGCTTTTGGAAGATCAAAATAAAAAGGAGCCACTTGGATCGGGGGGCCTGGGCCCAATGTGGATCCGTTTGGAGAGAGGGAGGAGAGAGAGAACACTTAACGACACTAGTATGAGTACTAGGATTCTCTCAACCGACGCAAGCCCATCTATAAGTCCTTCGGCTTTCACTTTATTGCAATTTGCGACATAATCATCTTTACCGCGGCAGTATCTACCTCGTACAATATTTCCCCTCTTCTATATGTGCGGGGGAGAATTGAACATGTTACCAGAGCTAGACAGTCAGGCTAATACATCTAAAGCATAAAAAAGGTAGGAGCATAATTAAAAAAGGGGCAAAGCCATTAGTAATCTAGATGACTCCTTAAGATATTGGAAGAAGCGATTAGTTGGTCAAGTGTGATCTTCTGATGGCCACTGATACATCTTTGGAATGAGTTTAAGAGGGAATTTCTTATAGGTTGTAACTCCAGATGCCTCATCCATGTTACCATCCGTCTCCTTCATCCCGTCCGGCAATTTCCAACCAAAACAACACGAGATTTGCGAGTGTGAGCTCTACCATGGCCATTCCCATTTGCATCCCAGGACAGCCTCTTTGGCCAGCTCCAAATGGCAAGAACAGAAAGTGTTGCCCTTTTGTAATCAATGGTGCTTCCAATGAACCTCTCTCGGAAAGACTCTTCTGGATTATCCCAGTAATTAGTATCTCGGCCGATTGCCCAAACGTTAACTTGAAGTAGAGTGTTTGGATCAACATCATAACCATAAAGCTTAAAATGGGACATAATTTCTCTTGGCATTGAAAGGGGGCCTGCAGGGTGCAGCCTCAGAGTCTCTTTCACTACCATTGTAAGATATTGGAGTTGGTAAATATCACTTTTACTGACTATTTTTCCTTTCTTCAGGCAAATTCTAATTTCATCTTGGGTTTTCTTCATCACTCTTGGGTTCCTAGCAAGCTCTGCCATTGCCCAAGTTATAGTAATTACACCTGTGTCCACTCCAGCCAGAAAAATATCCTTAAGAGACATACATGAAATAACATGACTTTACAATTGGTTTTACACTTTTAGAACATTATAAAAAGCTGAAGGGAGGGAGAGGCATGAAGGGATTAGTAGATTGGATTTTGGTACATGTAGTTGTTTGGTAGAAAAGAAAAGAAGAATGGACAGATAGAATGATTAATTTCTAATTCTGCAAACATCCCCAGTTGTAATCTTTTTCCCAATACGGAAAAATTAGGTGACGGAATCCATATATCACAATAAGAGATAGGTCCCCTTCTTGCCCTCTATTTTCTGTCTCCTAGATTATATACCTTTCTTACCTTCCTTTCCCTCTAACCAAACAAGCCTAAAGGAACAAACTTATCTAAAAGATTAAACTGCAACATTAATTATAGAAAGAAAGAAAGAAATGAACAAATCAAATATTTTTTAACACCAAAAAAAAAAAAAAAAAAAACAAAGTGGCTTACCGAGAGGATTGTGTTGGTTCAATCTCTAGTGAATTCATGAGCATCACCAAACCGATCAGACTGTCCTCTCTCTATTTTGTTTGTAGCAAGTCAGCGATATCCTCCTCATAGCCTTGTACAGTAGTCCTATTGAGATGCTCTTCAATCGCACATTGGAAGAAATCACCCAACTCATGGAAGCTTCTCTCAAGTTTTGCATGGACCGGCAAGCCTGTCAAAAATCCTACCCACGAAGGGAAAGAAATCAGGGGCCATGAAGCTTCCCAACACGCCTTGTGCTCGATGAACCATTTCCTCAAACTTATCTTTGTCTAGTCCACTCCCACCAAATCTCTTCCCAGAGGCAAGCCTAAAGTTATGCTTGCGGTGAGAGCAAAAATCTTTCTGCTAAGATCAATGGGCGCTCCGGACAAAGATGAGTGGCAGAGAGAATTAATCAAAGAACTAATCTCTTCCTCCCTAACAAACTGAAAAGACAGCACATTTTTTAGGCTCAATAGCTTGAGAACGCAGATTTTGCGCATCTTCTTCCAATGTTCACCATAGTGTGAGAAACCTACACTTGGATTGTTGTAGGAAAGTTTTCCAGGATCAGCTAAAAGGGTCTACTGCAACATTCCAAGTCAGGAATCTTTAAGACCTCCTTTGCAGCCTCGGCTGATGAGACGACAATCGCGGGTACTCCAAGATGGAGGTGCATAATGGGCCCATATCGCACTGAAAGTTGCCATAGAAAACGGTGAGGAAGAGCACCAATTTGGTGCAAATTGCCTATAAGAGGAAGTTTACAGGGTCATGAGGAATTCCCTTACTCTCTTTAATTACTTCTATAATCTTCTTTCTTTTGAGAGAGCAAAGTCAAAAGTAGGACAAGAAAAATTAGCCACACAGTGGAGAATAGTTTTTATTACCAAATGATAAGAGCAATATTTTAATCCAACGCTTCTCCGAAACCAACTGAAAAAATTTTGCTTTATGGAACTCACACTCTGATCACCTCTTTAATGCTAACACTTTCTTGTTCTTCCCTGGGAGATTTCTTCTCTTTGGAAAATAGCTTTTTTAGGCTCTTTTGTGTAGAGCAGGTATGCAACGGCTATAGCCAATGGAAACGCTATATAATCTCGTGAGGTTAAATTTCGCTGCTCACAAAATAATTAGTTCCTATATGGTAAATACATTACCTATTAGATGAGACCTATTATTTTGTAAGTTGCGGAGTTTTAACCCTATGAACATGAAAAGAATTTTTTAAAATTGAAACCAAATGCAATGAACTGTTTGGCAACCTCAATTACCATTGGTGACTAGACAATTCATTAGTTGTTAATTATGATGCTACTTCTGTGAAAAGAAATTATTGGAATCCTTGAATATCCATATTGAAGCACGTAATGTTACTCATTTGTGATTACAAAAAGACGAAGCATAAGCTAATATTTTAGAAACTCCAAAATTTGCTGACCTTGTATGCATCTCCTCACAATACATCCTTTCAGATTTTAGATAGACTCTTTAGCCCTAAGAATGTTACTCTTTTAAAATTTCTTGACATTTTCAAATCAGTAGAAGAGTTTTCTGTAGTTTTCTTCCCAGTTAACAAAGAAAAATGAGTGAAATTTTACCCCAACTATAATCTTTTTTTTTTTTTTTTTGAGATTTAAGTAAATAGCAGTTTCATAGTAAACAACTGGAGTGAAGAGCAGGTTTTTAAAAATATTTGAAATAAATAGCAAATTTACTTACTAATTTTTTTTTACTTATACTAAATTGATCTTTTACCTAGTGAATTTTCTATGTATCTAAAATGTTTCTATTTACTGTAAATATTTTTAAAACCCTCTATTTACTTATAATTAGTTTTGAAAAATGTTCTTTACTAGTATTTAACTTTAAAAAAAATAAGATAAAATAAAACTCTATTTAATTTGTCAACTGGCCAATTAATTTAGGGCAAAAACAGAGAAAAAGGTCCATACAACAATTGGGATTATTAAAACCATTAGCCCTGAATTAAGAGTATGGCAACACTTTGTGCTAATTTTTGTACTAGATTACTCTATAAATTATTTATTTTTTTATTTTTCACAATTTTAGTTCCCTACACTAAATTGACGATCATTTATGAAATTTAAATGACAATCACTTAGTAAATATAATGTTACAAATATAGTTGCATTAAATGCAAAATATTTGTGTTTCGAGAGTTTTTAACGATAGTGAAGAGATCTGAATGTTTCTATTGAATTTCAAATTATTACATGTTAAACACATGTTTACTTTTATTAAGTTACAAACATTCATTGTCGACTACATAACAGAGGACCAAAATTACCAAAAAAAAATATAGGATATTTACAGTTTATACTTTTCATAGTTGATCTCATCTAATTTATACCTTTAGATTAAATGTATTACACATATCTATACCTTATCTCAGTCAATAGTTGATTTTAACAATTACAATGACCAAATTATCTTAAAATAAATGAGAAAAAAATTCAAATGTTCAAAAAGTAAAATAGAAAATGAAAAACAAAAAACATAAAACACCAATTGAGAGCATTTTATGCATTTTTGAAGTCAAAATCCTGAGTATAAAATGTTTTAAGTTTTTAAACTTTTTTTTTTTATTTGAGGGTATTTTTACAAGTCAAATTTGAAAATTGATCTTAAAAAAATGTATAAATTTGTGTATTAAATCTCAGGTTGATCATTTTGATACCTCATATTTTAAGGAAACATTACATTGGCATTCTGTTGTTTAGACAATATCAAAATGATACCTTGTAGTTTTAAAAAATATCATTTTGATACCCAAGGTTCGTGTTTTATGACATAAAATTTCCAACTTGCCCTTTTACTAATGACCCCCAAAGTTCTTTTGGGAAAACCATAAAAGGACATAAATACAAATAATACCGAAAGAATGAATATATGCTTATCTTTCATGAGTTTTGTTTAATTGTTTGTTTTAATTTTCTATTATAATTTTACAAAATTAATTTAGAATAAGGAAATTTCACATAAAAACACAACTTCAAAGTACCAAAATAATATTTTTAAAAACTACAAGGTATCATTTTAATATTTTATAAAAATAAGGTGTCAATGCGATGTTTTTCTAAAACATAACCAAAATCATAACTCTCCCTTAAATCTAATGTAAAGGCATGCGAGATCACAAACTGAAAACATACTGTATAAATAAACCTAAAATTCAAGATATAACAAGATAAATATATATTCGAAGAGTAATCGGCTAAAAAAGTCAAGGTCTAAAACACCACAGTACTTACAATTCAATGCTCATGGTCCAAAGTAATCATTCTGAACATGATGCAGTAAGCCACGGATGAAAATCTAAAATCATTTGATAAAATATACCAGAAAAACGTCCTGTAAGTTTTCGAGACAATATCTTGAAAGGAGGCACAGGGTAGGAAAAGAAAGAGATGTAGAAGTTTGGTTTTGTTACAATCTCAGTTTCTATCATATTTAACAACATGCTTAAACGTATGCATTCTAAACCAACCAACATTTCTTTGAGCAACCAACCCGACATAAATTAATTACTTTGTTTTGGTTTGGTTAGGACCCAGAGTAACCCCGACTTTAGAAAATCTAGTTAAAAACCCATATATGACACGATTATGACCCAATACGGTCATCAATCTGATCTTTCACCTCCTTAACCTTAATTTCTCGTTTACCTTTTTTTTTCTTTTTTCTTTTCTCTTCAAAATGTTCTACAGGGAAAGAGATTAAACTGAAACATCAATTAAAATTTGAATGTCAGAGCCCTAGTCCATGAACAACTTGTCCACATGAATTGAAAGAAAAGAAAATGTTCACCAGGCTCGGTTAAATCCCAAATATGTTGCCTTATTAACAAAAATCCAACAAGAAATGTCATGCAACTAACTTGAGAAAATAAGCAAATTTCCATATCAAATAGGGATCATCCAACAGCAATGTGAAGTCAGAGAGGGCCTGGAAAATTTCCATTCTCCCTCTGTTCATTCCACCTCTCAACCTGCCAAAAATTAAGCACAAAGGGTAAAGGATCAGAATAAAAGTTTGTTAACTTTGTCAAGCATATCAAGACTAGAACTTCTTTCTTTGATCTCAAAATGAAGAACATGTCTCAAGCCATAGGTACAAAATAAGCTAAATTACTCACCCATTCACCAGGACAGAGAGAGCGGTAATATCTAGCGAATTTCTCACATTCGCTGGACTCTTCACCCTTTGCAGCCAAGCACCTAAATTGAAAATAGACATTACAATAGGTTAAAAAGAAAATCCCCAATATCTGGGTTAATACCCACATAGAAGACTTTCCCCAACAAAGAAAAAGCACCTGTGGAATTCAATGTAACGGGTGAAACAGTGTCTAGTTTGATTTGTTGTGGGGAACCGAAAATCTGCAGGGGCTGTTTTCAGCTCAATCTGGAAAGAAAAGGAAGAGAAAGTATAGTTAATGGAATAATAAATTGTAGCAATTAAGTAAAAATTACCAATTTATACAGTGATTCTGATGCAACTTATCCCAGTCACCAACTTGCAATAGAAATATGGTTTTAAGGGTTTGGACAAGTAGTTGATTAAAAACAAAAGGTCTAATGATGCTAACTCAAAATTTGATGGATTATTGTTTTCGTGTTCCTTTCGACGCTTATTTTTTGCGTAAAGGTGAACAGATCTCCCCCTTTCAAACAAAGCAAAAGGCCGTAAAAATTTCTCAATTTTGTTCGTGGTGGACCATGGATGTTCCCTAACTAAATTGGAAAAGGTCTATGCAGCTCAAAAGCAAGAGACAATCTTAAAATTGCAGAAGTGATCCATACTAGTCAACAAAAACAACAAACTTTAAACATAACGGAAATTTAAGCAGCCACCAGCATAACACTTTTCATAATCAAAGTCCCAAAAGAAATGTTAGATCCTTTTCCAAACTCCAGACACATTGATCTCATTGAAAACAAACTACGTATTCCATGTTAAAATTTGCTTATTCAAACTTCTGCGATATTTGGTTAAATTCCATGATAACTGCAGTTATCAGCAAGTTTCAAAATGAAGCAAGTGCACTAAAAGTTCGAGAATCACAGAAAAGCACCAATTTAGATTCATTCTATACAAAGTTCAAAGAACTGAAGAAGGCCCTATAAACCCAATTGGTTAGAAAAAGACCAATAGAAAGATCATACCCATGTCTGAATTAAAAAGCTTAGACATATCACATCCAAATATAGAGAAACGCAAGAATAATTGGAAAAAAAAAACCCATGAACTTGAACCAAAATTCAGCTATAAAAACCCAAGGGCTCAACAAAAATACGTCAAAATAAAATTAATTTCCACCAAAAGCACCATGGTTTTAAATTCTCGTTTATAAACAAAAATTAGTCAGAGAACAATTAAATCATACGATTCAAAACTAATCCAATCGGAAAAATAACACACAAAATCAATTAAAATAATTAAAATTTCAATGCAAATCTCAATCGCGTCGTCGTCAAATCACTATTTGACAATATGAAATATCGACAATAACAAGAATCCAATGTTTTATTATTTTACCTAACCGGTGAGGAAATGAAAACGCTAAACTTGACGAAATTTCATTTTTTATTATTTCTCATAAAAGAATTACGATTCAAAATCCTTCATTTCCTCCCTCATAAAAAAATCCATTTCATAGGGTTTCTAAGCAATCAAAAAGAGAAGATATAATACTTTAAGGGAGAGAACGTGAAGAAAAATACCTCAGCCATGACTGATCCGATCAAAGAAGGGCTAAAATCGGAGTTCTCCACGATTCAAAAAGAGAGAGGTCTGCCAATATAGGAGGCAAGCAGCCAGAAGGGAAAAATATGAGAAACAAAAACAAAAAAAAAAAAAAATCGAATGCTGAATGAAAGGACACGGTTACTTCAGTGGCCATTGGATTCATGCCACATGGCAAGCTCATAATTTAGGCCCACGTTTCTATTATGGGAAATTGTAGGAGATAACATACTTTTCAATTTTAACATCCATACATTGCACATCTTTAAAAATATTAAAGCACATAACTTTTTTGTAATTTTGTTCCCTTTTGAAACACTAAATTTTTAATTTTATTCTCATTTTCTTCACCTCCTCTAAAAACACCAAAATTCACTTTGACTCTCCTTTTTTACCTCGCTCCTTCTTTATTCTTTCCAGTCCTGGCAACAACTCCGGCAACCTCTCCCGTCGTGACTCCAGCAATGAATCCAGCGCAGAACTCTCCTTCTTAGATCATCAATGCCTTCGATTGGATCTAGGATCTCGACGTCAAGCTTCCTCCAACGACATGATGTTAGACAAAGGCACCATCGTGAAATGGACGCCCGAGTTTTGGAACAGCATTAGGAGCTTCCCTTCAACGGTGAATCTGGCACAAAAGCACCTTCGATCGGGTCCAGGACCTCAAGATCCAGCTTGTTGGAAAAATAGTGCATAGCAAAATTTTAAAAATTTTTATATTAGAGTATTTTGTAAAATACAAGTTTGAGACACTATGTGTATAAATTAACCAGATCTTACTAACCTCTATGTACCAAAAAGCTCCTACAATCAGTGAAGAGAAGTAACGTTCCAAAAAGACCTCAACCAACTGGCCTTCTTTGCTATTCTTTATCCACGATTGGCGTGAGTGTAGACTCACATGTACAGCTCTTCCACCAGGTGACTCTCATTTCAACCAATTGAGAGAACCCAAAGCTAGTGTTCGTGATTTGTGAACAAGAGCTCTTAGGGGGTTTCAAAATCTCACTAGCAGAGTTTCACTCTTAATCTTCCAACTGATCTAATTAATAATGAGACTCACTCCATTTTTATAGAGATTGGGCCCAAGAGTCAGTCCTTATCAAATAATGCCTCAAAATTTGATTTAATTTATTCAAAATTAAATTAACTAATAAACAGACAAAAATTATCCGATCCCAATAATTCAACAAGTTTATCTTGAATTAATTTTGTCACAAAATTAATTCAACTGATAAACAAACATGAATTATTTGACTCTTTCAAATTTTAGCTAATTTGATAAATATGACATAGGTCACCAATTATTGGAAAAGCACACCGTATCATTACAAGATTTTGTAAGCTAGCAAAAGGGACCTGATAGACCTATATAGTTTGGGCTCCCGATAATTATGAAACCTAATATCCCAGATATACATTCATAATTATCAACTCTAACGCTACTTCATTAAAAGCTTGGAGCTGCACTCTCGAATTATATAGAATTATGAAGCCCGTATAGCTAAGTCTCCATGACAAATCATAGTATATCGTATCCCCATAGGATTATTTATAATCAGCTTAAGGACAAGTTCTGTCTTACCTTCCCGATCATTTTTATCTTACGTTCTATTCTCTCACCATCAAAAAACTTACCATCCAAAGATAGTATACCATTCGGTTACACCTATGTATCCAAATGGTTGAGCACTTTAGTTTTTTAATTACAGGATAATGCATATAAGAGGATATCACTAGTCCTAAAGAAGAGCTATGGATTCCATATCTATGAATAACCGGTCTACGCTATCAAGAGTCATGTTTTCAACGTACCAGCATGCGTGTCACTATTAAAATATAGGTGTCATCCTTTGATACATCAAAAGACATAAGTCAAGACAACGGGCCCACTATTTATCTCAAGATTAAGATACAATACAAATGATTGTTTAAAGTAAATCAATTTGCCGAGAAAGAATTATTAATCTAAATCAATTCACTTTATGTCCTGATCTAACACATCGTCACCTATGACAATGTGCCAATGTTTTTATTCGTGGAGTCCACCTCCAATGGCCAAGACAAACCATCTCCTAATAGGAATATGACAACATAACAATCTTTACATGAAAAAAGTGACCAACTTTATTCCATCAATTGTGGATCTTATGATTTAAACCGCCACCTTAAAAATTGTGTCTTTCATATAATTTGTCTATCATATGCTCAAGTCTTAAAAGTTTAGACCGACAGTCTTAGACTATTGTTTGCTTAACATACATTCAATAAATATGAACGAAAAGAGGACAAGATTTGGTCTATAAATAATGAATGAATTCTTTATTGATAAAAATGTCTCCAAAAACATGTTATATTTTTACTCCTTAGGGCATACATATCTAACAATCTCCCACTTGCACTAAGTGAGTAAATATGACAAATCTGGGTCCCCATAGCTTCCACATGCCTCTCGAAGACTCTCCCAGTAAGTGTCTTCGTGAATAGATCAACTAAATTGTCCTCTAACGCGATTTTGCACGCTATGACAGGCCTGCCCTCGACGAAGTCCTTTATCACATGATACTTCCAATCAATATGCTTACTCTTCTTATGAAATCTTGGTTCCTTAGCATAAGCTGCCGCCACACTGTTATCACAGTACAGAGATATCGCCTTATCCATATCAGGAACTACCTCATGATCCCCAAGAAACTTATGGAGCCACACTGTTTCTTTCAAAGCATCACTAGCTACCACATACTCGGCCTCCATCATTGAATCTGAAGTGTAATCTTGCTTCAAACTTCTCCAACTGAAGGCACCGCCGCCCAGAGTAAACACAAAACCCGAAGTCGATCTCCTAAAATCCATACAGGATTGAAAATCCGAGTCAGTGTGTCTTAGAGAAGTCAAATCCTCACCCAAATACACAAGCATATACCCTTGAGTCCTTCTCAGGTGCTTGAAAATATACTTTACCGCAACCTAGTAGTTCAGCCTAAGATCCGCCTAAATCGACTTACTATCATCACCGCATAGCAAATATCCGGTCGTGTGCAAAGCATGGCATATATGAGACTACCCACTGCCGAAGCATAAGGCACCTTCTTCATGTATTCTCTTTATTCCTTAGACCTTGGAGAGTCTTTCTTAGAAAGAGTAATTCCAGACCTAGATGGTTGGCCACCTTTCTTAGAATCCTGCATTGCAAACCTCTTGATAATTTTATCTATGTAGCTAGCCTAGAACAAAGCTATCATTTGTTTTTCCTATCCCGAAAGATCTAGATACCGAGAACAAAATTAGCCTCACCCAAGTCCTTCATGTCAAACTATTTGATTAACCATAATTTGAACGATGACAATGCTCCAATGTCATTGCCAATTATTAGAATGTCATCTACATAGAGTAGTAGAAAAACCACTTTTCCATCCTTAATATGTTTGTAAACACATGGTTCATCCACATTTTGTGAGAACCCATAAGTCTTGATCACTTGTTCAAATCTTATGTTCCAAGAATGGGAAGCTTTCTTAAGTCCATAAATTGATTTTAGCAGCTTACAAACCTTATCCTCTTGACCCTTGACCTTGAACCCGTCTGGTTGTTTCATAAAAATGGACTCATCAAGATAGCTATTTAGAAAAGCCATCTTGACATCCATCTGCTAAATCTTATAGTCGAGAGCGGCAGCTATGAACAAGAGAATTTGGATGGACTTAAGCATGGCCACAGGCAAAAAGGTTTCCTCGTAATCGATTCCTTCCTTTTGCATGTAACCCTTAGCTACTAGTCTAGCCTTAAAGGTTTTAATTTTTCCATCCACTCCTCTTTTCCTCATGTAAATCCACTTACACCCTATGGGTTTTACCCCTTCGGGAAGATCCACAAGCGCCTAGACCTGATTAGTCTCCACAGACTTCATCTTTGTGTTCATGACATCTGTCTAGAGTTTCAATTCAACATCCTCCATAGCCTTTACGTAAGTATAAGGATCTCTATCTTGTTCATCCGGTTCAGCCAAGAAGGCCTCACCATTGAACATATACCTCTCGAGTTGACGCCGAATCCTCCCACTACGCTGAAGCCCCTTAAATTGTTGTCCGGGTTCGTTTGGTTTTTCTACTCTGATCGGAATGGTTTCATTTAGAACCTCTGAAGTGATTGGATCACTCTTTAACTCCTCAGGCACCACTTTGCTTCGAGGCTTAAAGTCGTTCATTGAACTCTCCTCAAGGAAAGTTGCATTAGTTGAAACCACGACTTTATTTTCCTTTAGGTTATAGAAATAACCCCTTTAGTCCCTTTTGAATATCCTACAAACATACAAACTTCTGAACGTGCTTTTAACTTGTTTGCATCCTTAAACAGGATATAAGCTGGACATCCCCATATGCGAATATGGTTTAAGGATGTCTTCCTACCCATCCACAACTCATGAGGAGTTTTAGGGACCAATTTTGAAGGCACATTGTTCAAAAGATAACATGCAATTTGTAGTGCATATCCCCAAATGGATAAAGGCAATGATGAATAACTCATCATGGACCTTAACATGTCTAATAAAGTCATATTCCTTCTCTCTGCCACGCCATTATACTGCGAAGTGCTGGCGCAGTCAAATGGGATAAAATCCCATTCTCTAATAAGTGTCCTAAGAACTCATCAGAAAGGTACTCACCACCTCGATCGGATTGAAGTGCCTTTATGGGTCTACCCAATTGTTTTTCCACTTCAGCCCGAAACTCCTTGAACTTGTCAAAAGTTTTGCTTTTGGGGTGCATCAGGTACACATACTCATACCTTGAGTAATCGTCAATAAAAGTGACAAAGTACTCATACCCTACTCGTGCCTGGATGTTCATTGGTCCGCAAACACCACTATGCACAAGTTCTAGAACCCCTTCGGCCCTATTGGCCTTAGACCCGAATGGTATTTTGGTCATTTTACCCCCAAACAAGATTCACATTGAGGTATAGATTGTTAGACATGTATGCTCTAAGGAGTAAAAATGTAATACGTTTTTGGAGACATTTTTATCAATAAAGAATTTATTCATTTATATATACCAAATATTGTCCTCTTTACGTTCATATTTGTTGAATGTATGATAAGCAAACAGTAGTCTGAGACTGTCAGTCTAAACCTTAAGAGTTGGGCATATGATGGGATGATTATGCGGTAGACACGACTCTTAAGGTGATGGTCTAAAATATATGATCCGCAATCGAGGGAATAAAGTTGGGCGCTTTATTCATGTAAAGATTGTTATGTTGTCTATATCCCTTTTGGGAGATGGTTTGTCTTGGCCATCGGAGTTGGACTCCGTGAATAGAAACATTGGCGCGTTGTCATAGGTGACGATGTGTTGGATCGGGAAATAAAGTGAATTGATTTGGATTAATAATTCTGTCTTGGCAAATCGATTCACTTTAGACAATCATTTGTATTGTATCTTAATCCTGAGATGAATAATGGGCCCGTTGTCTCGATTTGTGTCTTTTGATGTACCAATGGGTGACTCCCACATCTCTATAGTGGCATGCATGCCGGTACGTTGGAGGCATGACTCTTGGTAGCGTAGACTTGTTATTCATAGATATGGAATCCATAGCTCCTCTTTAGGAGTAATGATATCCTCTTATATGCGTTGTCCTGTAATTGGAAAACTGGAGCGCTCAACCATTTGGATACATAGGTGTAACCGAATGGTATACTATCTTTGGATGGTAAGTTTTCTAATGGTGAGACAATGGAACGTAAGATAAAAATAATCGGGAAGGTAAGACAGAACTTGTCCTTAAGCCGATTATGGATGATCATATGGGGATGCGATACACTATGATATGTCATGGAGACTTAGCTACACGAGCTTCGTAATTCTATAAAGTTCGAGAGTGCAGCTTCAAGCTTTTAGTGGAGTAGCATTGGAGTTGATAATTGTGAAATGTATATCTGGGATATTGGGTTTCATAATTATCATGAGCTTGAACTTTATAGGTCCATTTTGGTCCCCTTTGCTAGCTCACAAAATCCTGTAACGACACGGCGTGCTTTTCCAATAATTGGTGACTTATGTCGGATTTATCAGATTGGTTTAAAAGAATCAAATAATTCATGTCTGTTTATCGGTTGAATTAATTATGTAAGAAATTAGTTCAAGATGAACTTGTTGAATTATGGCGTTCGGATAATTCTTGTCTGTTTATCGGTTGTTTTAATTTTGGACAATTAGAACAAGATAAACTTGTAGAATTATTGTGAATTGATTTATTTTCTTAGAGATTATCTTGATAAAGTTTGTTTTGATCAGATATCTTTTCTATTGGGCTATTTGAATCAAAACTGAGACTTTATCCTTTAGAATCTCGGGTGGAAAATAAAAGATTCGCGGAGATTTTTTTCTCGGCAGTTCGGCCTGCCGATCAGAAAGTTCGGCCTGCCGAACCTGCCAGTTCGGCCTGCCTATCACACAGTTCGGCATGCCAACCGCGACAGTTAAGATTACGCATTTTTCACGCGTATCTTATCAGATATTGATCCGAACTTGATTCTGTTTCGATTTTTGAGACCTAATCTGATATGGACTGACCCCAAGGACCAATAGGTATAAAAAGGGAGTGAGTCTAATGATTTACTCATATCAATTTGAGAGATTAAGAGTGATACTCTTCTAGTGAGCATCTGAAAACTCCCTGAGAGCTTTTGTTCACAAATTACGAACACTAGCTTTGGGTTCTCTCTATTGGTTGGAAGGAGAGTCACCGGTGGAAGAGCTGTACGTGTGAGCCCACACTCACTCCGGTTGTGGATAGAGAATAGCAAAGAAGACCAGTTGGTTGAGGCTCTTCTGGAACGTTACTTCTCTACACAGGTCGCGGAGGTTCTTCGGCACACTGAGGTTAGTAAGATCTGTTTAATTTATACATATAACATGTCAAACTTGTGTTTTGGAAATTACTCTGATGAAAAATTTTAAAAATTCCGCTGCGCACTTTGTTTCCAACAATTGGTATCCGAGCCGAGGTTTTTACATAAATTTGCAAGTTTGTGATCATGTTATATGCATAAATTTTGTGATCTTAATCTCTCCAATGCTTGAATTAAATTTTATAGAGAGATGGCACTCTAGGTTTCTATATAATATATATGTTGTCATGGATTATATGGTGAATGTTTATTAATTAATTATGGTTGATTAAATTGTTGTTTAATTATTTATTAATTAATTAATACCGGTTATGGTTCCTTAGAGGTTAGAATGTGTATCTAGGTTTTTCATGTAATTAGATGGCGGACTATCATCTCCGTCTAGGAATTATTATTTAATTTTTAATTTGTAAGAATTTTGTAATTAAATAATTATTCGGAGAAGACGGAACAAGAAGTCGGAACTTAAAGATAGATGATGGCACCTCCAGGTATTTCCTGAGTCTCTAATTTTATGTTTTTGAATTGTTGAAAATAAAATTGATGAATTGCATTAAAAATGTATTTTCTGGATTGAGGGTTTTCTGCTCGGTCGGCATGCCGGACCTCACAGTTCGGCAGGCCGAAGGTCACAGATCGGCAGGCCGGACGTACGGTCCGGCAGGCCGACAGTGGGGCAGAAATTTTGGTGCTCTGCCGGCAGGCCGAACCTTCATGTTCGACAAGCCGAACCACCATGATCGGCAGACCGATCACCCAGATCGGCCTGCCGACCGAGAGCAGCCAGGTGTCCAGAAAAGGTGCAATTTTTGGTGCAGTTTTAATTTTATTTTTGGGACGATTCTGAGAAACATTAAATTTGGATATGACTGGAAATATGAAGTGTTCGATTCATACAGGATTGAGGACTTGAAGATGGATATTACATGAAGAAGGATACAGCTTGAGGATTCAAGAATGAAGAATCGATAAATGTCTCGATTATTCTCTTGTAATCTTAGTTTTTCTATTCTCTAGGGTGGAACCATAATATTACGGTTATTATTATTATTATGCTTGTAGCTTTGCTTGATTGCTTTGCTTGTCTGCATTATAATATGATTTACCATGTATATTGATAACATGTCATATAGAATAGGGAGTGCCGCTCATATTAAAATTGTTCATGCATAATTTTAAAATAAAACCTTGACTTCAAAAGATTGAGTGGGAGAAGGTTTTCGAAGAGAGAACCTAAGGCCTCCATCGTTGGTCCATAGGAAGAACATGATGGTCCCAACCCCTAGGAAGGGATTTCTATCATGTACCAGATTGGATCTCTGAAAGGATAAGGTATTTTAGTATGATTTATGATTGCACACCCCTAGGTGGTGATTATAAATCATGGATAAAATATTAAAACGGTGGTTATACACTCACGTTAATTTTATTATTAACCTCCCCTAGGAGCTCTGTTAATAAAATTAATGGCCAAAGAAACGATTATTAGTATATGCTGGATCATACGGGTCCTGGATGGCATATATTAATCAGGAGGGGATCCGTGTTCCTGATTGAATTTGGCATGACTCCCCTAGGAGCTTGTTGAATTCTGAGTTGGGAATTATCGTTGTAAGGTTGTGATATTTTCAAGGTTTTGACACATAAACACATTTGTATGATTTTACATGATTGTGTTATCTTACTAAATTATTATATATGTTTGCTTATGTTTGGTCTATGATTCTTTATTGTAGATTAAAAATGTCTAAAAACACTTTATCATCGATACTTGACAAAAACCAATTAACCGGTGAGAACTATAATGATTGGAAACGATACCTGGACATCGTCCTTTCCTTTGAGAAACTGAAATATGTTCTGACAACTCCTTGTCCTCCCGAGCCTACGGGAGACTCAAGTAATGAGCAATTCCAAGCGTACGACCGCTGGAAAGATGCTAATGATCAGGCCCGCTGCTATGTTATGGCTAGCATGAATAACGTGCTGCAGGCTCAACACCAGGATTATGAGACTGCGAAGCAGATCTTGGATAATCTTGAGGACATGTTTGGAGGCCAGGCCATAACAAAGCGGCAAGGGGCGCTTCGGAAACTCTTAAACTGTAGACAGAGACCGGGGACATCTGTAAAGGAGCACATGATGTTGGTCATGGGTTACCTCGCTGAGGCTCAAACCAATGGAGCCGACATCGATGCTGAAACTCAGATGACTATGGTCTTTGAGACTCTGTCTAAGGAATTTATTCCGTTTAGAGCTACTTTTAATCTAAGCAATAGACGGGATATGACCTTGACAGAACTAATGAAACAGTTACAAGAGTTTGAACTGCTGATCAGGGAGTCTCCTGTTGGTGGAGAGGCCAATATGGTAGCTGCTTCTGGTTCCAATCCTAACTCTGGGAATGGAAAGAAGCAACGGGCCAAAAGTGGGAAGTCTTCTATTCCTATTGCTACCAAGAGCAAGAAGAAGAAGAAGAAGAACCCAAAGAAGCTTAAGTGCTTCTTTTGTGGTAAGGTCGGGCATATAAAGAAGCATTGCAAGGACTTCCTTTCCAAGGGAGGTAGGTGTGATCTTCTATATTTAGAAACTTGTTTGGTTGAGGAATCCAGTGACATTTGGGTCATAGATTCCGGTGCAACTAATCATGTTTGTGTTTCTCTGCAGGGATTCAAAGAAACGAGAAGTCTACTTCGTGAAGACTTAACGCTTCGGATGGGCGATGGATCTTTGGTCTCAGCGGAAGCAGTGGGAGATGTCCATCTTTATTTTGATAATTATAGGAGTTTAATTTTGCGAGATTGTTTTTATGTTCCTAAATTTAAAAGGAATTTAATTTCTGTATCTTCTTTATTTAAAGACTCCTACGTGGTATCTTTTAATGAAAAAATGGTGATTCGTAAAAACAAATCTTTTATCTGTTCTGGATGGATGCAAAATAATCTATATTTTAGCAAACCTAAGATGGACTTGTTGCTTAATGCTGAGATAAATGATAATGACTCAAAAAGACTTAAAACTTCTCACTCTAATAAGACTTATCTTTGGCATTTGCGCCTTGGCCATATTAACCTAAATAGGATTCAAAGGTTGGTAAGGGATGGACCTTTAAGTCACTTAAAGGTGGAATCTATACCTCAATGTGAATCTTGTTTGGAGGGTAAAATGACCAAAAGACCATACGGGTCTAAGGGCAATAGGGCCGAAAGGGTTCTAGAACTTGTGCATAGTGATGTTTGCGGACCGATGAACATCCAGGCACGAGGAGGGTATGAGTACTTCGTTACTTTTATTGACGATTACTCAAGATATGGGTATGTGTTCCTAATGCACCACAAAAGCGAAACTTATGATAAGTTCAGGGAGTTTCGGGCTGAAGTGGAAAAGCAATTGGGTAGACCCATAAAGGCACTTCGATCTGATTGAGGTGAGGAATACCTTTCTAATGAGTTCTTGGGACACTTGTTAGAGAATGGGATTTTATCCCATTTGACTGCGCCGGGTACTCCGCAGCAGAATGGCGTAGCAGAGAGAAGGAATAGGACTTTGTTGGACATGATTCGGTCCATGATGAGTTATTCATCATTGCCTTTATCCTTTTGGGGATATGCACTACAAACCGCATGTTATCTTTTGAACAATGTGCCTTCAAAATCGGTCCCTAAAACTCCTCACGAGTTGTGGACAAGACGGAAGACATCCTTAAACCATATTCGCATATGGGGATGTCTAGCTCATGTCCTGTTTAAGGATCCGAATAAGTTGGAAGCACGTTCAGAAGTTTGCGTGTTTGTAGGATATCCAAAAGGGACTAAAGGGGGTTATTTTTATAACCCAAAGGAAAATAAAGTCGTGGTTTCAACTAATGCAACTTTCCTTGAGGAGAGTTACATGAACGACTTTAAACCTCAAAGCAAAGTGGTGCTTGAGGAGTTGAGGGGTAATCCGTTTACTCCGGAGGTTCCAAACGAAACCATTCCGATCGGTGTAGAAAAACCAAACAAACCTGAACAACAACCTCAGGGGCTTCGGCGTAGTGGGAGGATCAGGCGTCAACCTGAGAGGTATATGTTCAATGGGGAGGTCTTTTTGGCTGAACCGGATGAACATGACAGGGATCCTTATACTTACGCAGAAGCTATGGAGGATGTTGATTCAAGACTCTGGACAGAGGCCATGAACATTGAGATGAAGTCTATGGAGACTAATCGGGTCTGGGAGCTTGTGGATCTTCCCGAAGGGGTAAAACCCATAGGGTGTAAGTGGATCTACAAGAGGAAAAGAGGAGTGGATGGAAAGGTCGAAACCTTTAAGGCTAGACTGGTAGCTAAGGGTTATACGCAAAAGGAAGGAATCGATTATGAGGAAACCTTTTCGCCTGTAGCCATGCTTAAGTCCATCCGGATTCTCTTGTCCATAGCTGCCGCTCTCGACTACGAGATTTGGCAGATGGATGTCAAGACGGCTTTTCTGAATGGCTATCTTGATGAGTCCATTTATATGGAACAACCAGATGGGTTCAAGGTCGCGGGTCAAGAGGGTAAGGTTTGTAAGCTGCTAAAGTCAATTTTTGGACTTAAGCAGGCTTCTCGTTCTTGGAACATAAGATTTGATGAAGTGATCAAGACTTATGGGTTCTCACAAAATGTGGATGAACCATGTGTTTATAAACACATTAAGAATGGGAAGGTGGTTTTTCTACTACTCTATGTAGATGACATTCTGCTAATTGGCAATGACGTTGGGGCGTTGTCATCGGTCAAATTATGGTTGACCAAGCAGTTTGACATGAAGGACTTGGGTGAGGCTAATTTTGTTCTCGGTATCCAGATCTTTCGGGATAGGAAGAACAAAATGATAGCTTTGTCACAGGCCGGCTACATAGATAAAATTCTCAGGAGGTTTGCAATGCAGGATTCCAAGAAAGGTGGGCAACCATCTAGGTCTGGAATTACTCTTTCTAAGAAATACTCTCCAAAGTCTTATGAAGAAAGAGAATACATGAAGAAGGTACCTTATGCTTCGGCAGTGGGTAGTCTCATGTATGCCATGCTTTGCACTCGACCAGATATTAGTTATGCGGTCGGGATTGTGAGTCGATTTCAGGCGGATCTAGGACCGAACCATTGGGTTGCGGTAAAGCATATTTTCAAGTACCTGAGAAGGACTCGTGGGTATATGCTTGTGTATTCGGGTGAGGATTTAACTCCTCTAAGATACACTGATTCGGATTTTCAATCCTGCCTGGATTCTAGGAAATCGACTTCAGGGTTTGTGTTTACTCTGGGTGGCGGTGCCATCAGTTGGAGAAGTGCGAAGCAAGATTGCACTTCGGATTCAACGATGGAGGCCGAGTATGTGGCGGCTAGTGATGCTTCGAAAGAAGCAGTGTGGCTCCGCAAGTTCCTTGGGGATCTTGAGGTAGTTCCTGGTATGGATAAAGCGGTATCACTGTACTGTGATAACAGTGCGGCGGTAGCTAATGCTAAGGAACCAAGATTTCACAAGAAGAGTAAGCATATTGATCGGAAGTATCATGTGATAAAGGACTTCGTTGAGAGCGGGCATGTCACGGTGTGCAAGATCGCGTCAGAGGACAATTTAGCTGATCCATTTACGAAGACACTTTCTGGGAGAGTCTTCGAAAGGCATGTGGAAGCTATGGGGATGCGAAATTTGCAGTATTTACTCACTTAGTGCAAGTGGGAGATTGTTAGACATGTATGCTCTAAGGAGTAAAAATGTAATACGTTTTTGGAGACATTTTTATCAATAAAGAATTTATTCATTTATATATACCAAATATTGTCCTCTTTACGTTCATATTTGTTGAATGTATGATAAGCAAACAGTAGTCTGAGACTGTCAGTCTAAACCTTGAGAGTTGGGCATATGATGGGATGATTATGCGGTAGACACGACTCTTAAGGTGATGGTCTAAAATATATGATCCGCAATCGAGGGAATAAAGTTGGGCGCTTTATTCATGTAAAGATTGTTATGTTGTCTATATCCCTTTTGGGAGATGGTTTGTCTTGGCCATCGGAGTTGGACTCCGTGAATAGAAACATTGGCGCGTTGTCATAGGTGACGATGTGTTGGATCGGGACATAAAGTGAATTGATTTGGATTAATAATTCTGTCTTGGCAAATCGATTCACTTTAGACAATCATTTGTATTGTATCTTAATCCTGAGATGAATAATGGGCCTGTTGTCTCGATTTATGTCTTTTGATGTACCAATGGGTGACTCCCACATCTCTATAGTGGCATGCATGCCGGTACGTTGGAGGCATGACTCTTGGTAGTGTAGACTTGTTATTCATAGATATGGAATCCATAGCTCCTCTTTAGGAGTAATGATATCCTCTTATATGCGTTGTCCTGTAATTGGAAAACTGGAGCGCTCAACCATTTGGATACATAGGTGTAACCGAATGGTATACTATCTTTGGATGGTAAGTTTTCTAATGGTGAGACAATGGAACGTAAGATAAAAATAATCGGGAAGGTAAGACAGAACTTGTCCTTAAGCCGATTATGGATGATCATATGGGGATGCGATACACTATGATATGTCATGGAGACTTAGCTACACGAGCTTCGTAATTCTATAAAGTTCGAGAGTGCAGCTCCAAGCTTTTAGTGGAGTAGCGTTGGAGTTGATAATTGTGAAATGTATATCTGGGATATTGGGTTTCATAATTATCATGAGCTTGAACTTTATAGATCCATTTTGGTCCCCTTTGCTAGCTCACAAAATCCTGTAACGACACGGCGTGCTTTTCCAATAATTGGTGACTTATGTCGGATTTATCAGATTGGTTTAAAAGAATCAAATAATTCATGTCTGTTTATCGGTTGAATTAATTATGTAAGAAATTAGTTCAAGATGAACTTGTTGAATTATGGCGTTCGGATAATTCTTGTCTGTTTATCGGTTGTTTTAATTTTGGACAATTAGAACAAGATAAACTTGTAGAATTATTGTGAATTGATTTATTTTCTTAGAGATTATCTTGATAAAGTTTGTTTTGATCAGATATCTTTTCTATTGGGCTATTTGAATCAAAACTGAGACTTTATCCTTTAGAATCTCGGGTGGAAAATAAAAGATTCACGGAGATTTTTTCTCGGCAGTTCGGCCTGCCGAACCTGCCAGTTCGGCCTGCCTATCACACAGTTCGGCATGCCGACCGCGACAGTTAAGATTACGCGTTTTTCACGCGTATCTTATCAGATATTGATCCGAACTTGATTCTGTTTCGATTTTTGAGACCTAATCTGATATGGACTGACCCCAATGACCAATAGGTATAAAAAGGGAGTGAGTCTAATGATTTACTCAGATCAATTTGAGAGATTAAGAGTGATACTCTTCTAGTGAGCATCTGAAAACTCCCTGAGAGCTTTTGTTCACAAATTACGAACACTAGCTTTGGGTTCTCTCTATTGGTTGGAAGGAGAGTCACCGGTGGAAGAGCTGTACGTGTGAGCCCACACTCACTCCGGTTGTGGATAGAGAATAGCAAAGAAGACCAGTTGGTTGAGGCTCTTCTGGAACGTTACTTCTCTACACAGGTCGCGGAGGTTCTTCGGCACACTGAGGTTAGTAAGATCTGTTTAATTTATACATATAACATGTCAAACTTGTGTTTTGGAAATTACTCTGATGAAAAATTTTAAAAATTCCGCTGCGCACTTTATTTCCAACATAGATTTCATCTTTAAGTGACTTAATGGTTCATCCCTTACCAACCTTTGAAACCTATTCAGATGCCAAAGATAAATCTTATTAGAGTGAGAAGTTTTAAGTCTTTTAGAGTTATTATCATTCATCTCAGCATTACGCAATAAGTCCATCTTAGGTTTGATAAAATATATATTATTTTGCATCCATCAAGAACAGATAAAATATTTATTTTTACGAATCACCATTTTTTTATTAAAAGAAACCAAATAGGAGTTTTTAAATAAACAAGCTACAGAAATTAAATTCCTTTTAAATTAAGGAATATAAAAACAATCTTGCAAAATTAAATTTCTATAATTATCAAAATAAAGATGGACGTCTCTCACTGCCTCCGCTAAGACCAAGGATCCATTACCTGTCCAAAACATGAAGTCTTCATGATGCAGACTTCTCGTTTCTTTGAGCCCCTGCGGAGAAACACAAACATGATTAGTTGCACCAGCATTTATGACCCAAATGTCACTAGATTCTTCAACTAAATAAGTTTCTAAATACAGAAGATCACACCTACCTCCTTTGGAAAGGAAGTCCTTGCAATGCTTATTTATGTGTCCGACCTTCCCGTAGAAGAAGTACTTAAGCTTCTTCAGGTTTTTGTTCTTCTTCTTCTTGCTCTTGTTGTTAGCAAGAACAGAAGACTTTCCATTTTGGGCCCGTTGCTTCTTTCCATTCCCTGAGTTGGATTGGAACTAGAAGCAGCTACCAAATTGGCCTCGCCACTAATAGGAGACTCCATGATCAGTAGTTTGAACTCTTGAAACTATTTCATTAATTCTGTTAAGGTCATATCCTGCCTATTACTCAAATTAAAAGTAGCTCTAAATGGAATAAATTTCTTTAACAGAGTCTCAAATAAGAGTCTTTAAATAAACAAGCTACATAAATTAAATTCCTTTTAAATTTAGGAACATAAAAACAATCTCGCAAAATTAAATTTCTATAATTATTAAAATAAAGATGGATGTCTCCCACCGCTTCTAGTAAGACCAAGGATTTATCGCCTATCCAAAGCGTGAAGTCTTCATGAAACAGACTTCTTATTTCTTTGAACCCCTGTAGAGAAACACAAACATGATTAGTTGCACCAGAATCTATGACCCAAATGTCACTGGATTCTTCAACTAAACAAGTTTCTAAATACAAAATATCACACCTACATCCTTTGGAAAGAAAGTCCTTGCAATGCTTCTTTATGTGCTCGACCTTCCCGTAGAAGAAACACTCAAGCTTCTTCAGGTTCTTGATCCTCTTCTTCTTGCTCTTGTTGTTAGCAAGAACAGAAGACTTCCCATTTTTAGCTCATTGCTTCTTTCCATTCCCTGAGTTGGGATTGGAACCAGAAGCAGATACCAAATTGGCCTCGCCACAAGCAGGAGACTCGCTGATCATTAGTTCGAACTCTTGCAACTATTTCATTAATTTTGTTAAGGTCATATCCCGTCTATTGTTCAAATTAAAAGTAACTCTAAATAGAATAAATTCCTTTAACAGAGTCTCAAATAGGAGTTTTTAAATAAACAAGCTACATAAATTAAATTCCTTTTAAATTTAGGAATATAAAAACAATCTTGCAAAATTAAATTTCTATAATTATCAAAATAAAGATGGACGTCTCCCATTGCTTCCGCTAAGACCAAGGATCCATCGCCTATCCGAAGCATGAAGTCTTCATGAAGCAGACTTCTCGTTTCTTTGAACTCCTGTAGAGAAACACCAACATGATTAGTTACACCAAAATCTATGACCTAAATGTCATTGGCTTCTTCAACTAAATAAGTTTCTAAATACAGAAGATCACACCTACCTCCTTTGGAAGGAAGTCCTTGCAATGCTTCTTTATGTGCCCGACTTCCCGTAGAAGAAGCACTTAAGCTTCTTCGAGTTCTTGTTCTTCTTCTTCTTGCTCTTGTTGCTAGCAAGAACAAAAGATTACCCATTTTTGGCTCGTTCCTTCTTTCCATTCCCTGAGTTGGGATTGGAATCAGAAGCAGCTACCAAATTGGCCTCGCCATCAGCAGGAGACTTCTTGATCAATAGTTTAAACTCTTGCAACTGTTTCATTAATTCTATTAAGGTCATATCCCGCCTATTGCTCAAATTAAAAGTAGCTCTAAACGAAATAAATTCCTTTGACAGAGTTTCAAAGGCCATAGTCATCTGAGTTTCAACATTGATGTCATCCCCATTGGTTTGTGCCTCCGCAAAGTAACTAATGACCAATATCATGTGCTCCTTTACAGACGTCCCCGGCCTCTACTTACAGTTTAAAAGTTTCTAAAGTGCCTCTTGCCATTTTGTTAGGGCCTGGCCTCCAAACATGTCTTCAAGATTATCTAAGATCTGCTTCGTAGTCTCATAATCTTCATGTTGAGCTTGCGGTACGTTATTCATGCTAGCCATAACATAACAGCGGGCCTGATCGTTTGCATCTTTCCAGCGATCTTACTCTTGGAATTGCTCATTAGTGGGGTCTCCCGTAGGCTCGGGAGGACAAGGAGTTGTTAGCATAAATTTCAGTTTCTCAAAGGAGAGGACGATATCCAAGTTTCATTTCCAATCATTATAATTCTCTCCAGTTAATTCATTTTTGTCAAGTAGTGAAGATAAAGCGTTTTTAGAAATTTTTTATTTATAAAAAAGAATCATATACCAAACATAAGTAAACATATCATAATAATTTAGTAAGATAACACAATCATGTAAAAACATACAAATATATTTTTGTGTCAAAACCTTAAAAATATGACAACCTTACAATGATAATTCCCAACTCAGACTTCAACAAGCTCCTAAGGGAGTCATGCCAAATTCAATCAAGAACACGGATCCTCTCTTGATTAATATATGCCATCCAAGACCCGTATAATCTAGCATATATTTATAATCATTTTTTTGGCCATTAATTTATTAACAAAGCTCCTAGGGGAGGTTACTAATAAAATTAACACGAGTATAAAACCATCATTTCAATATTTTATCCATGATTTATAATCACCACCTAGGCATGTGCAACCATAAATCATGCTAAAATATCTTATCCTCTTGGAGACCCAACCTGATACATGATAGAAATCCCTTCCTAAAGGTCAGGACCACCATGTTCTTCCTATGGACCAACGATGGAGGCCTTAGGTCCTCTCTTCGAAAACCTTCTCCCACTCAATCTTTTGAAATCAATGTTTTATTTTAAAAGGACATGCATAAATAATTTTAATGTGAGTGGCACTCCCTATTCTATATGACATGTTATCAATATATATGGCAAATCATATTATAATACAGACAAGTAAATCAATCAAGCAAAGCTACAAGCAAAATAATAATAAATAAATGTAAGATTATGGTTCCACCCTAGAGAATAGAAAATACAGATTACAAGAGAATAATTGAAATATTTTATCGATTCTTCTTCCTTGAATCCTTAAGCTGTATCCTTCTTCATGTAATGCCCATTTTCAAGATTTCAATCCCGCTTTCAAGATTTCAATCCCGCATATATTGAATACTCTATATTTTCGGTTATATCCAAATTTAATGTTTTTTAGAATTGTCCTAAAAATAAAATTAAAACTGCACCAAAAACTACACATTTTCTAAAAAAAAATTCAGTTCTTTGCCGACTAGCCGATCTAGGTGATCGGTCTGTCGGTCATGACCCTCCAGCTTGTCGATATTTTCAGGTCGGCCTGTTGGTCATGACAGTTCGGCCTACTAAAAGTTTGATCTACTGCCAGAGCCACCTAATTTCTATCCCGCTGATGACTTGCCAAACCTCATGTCCGGCTTGCCAATCTGCTACCATCAGCCTACCAAATTGGAGGGTTCGGCATGCCGATCGAGCAAAAATCAGCCTTTTTAGAAAATACAATTTTTTAATGCAATTCATCAATTGTATTTTCAACAATTCAAAAACATAAAATTAGAGACTGAAGAAATACATGGGAGAGCCATCATCCATCATCCATCTTCTAGATTTGCTTCTAGATTCGTCTTTTTTGAATAATTATTTCATTACAAAATTATTACAAATTTAAAAGTAAATAATAATTCATAGACGGAGATGATAGTCCACTATCTAATTACATGAAAAACCTAGATACACATTCTAACATCTAAGAAACCATAACCGGTATTAATTAATTAATTAATTAATAATTAAATAATAATTTAATCAACATAATTAATTAATAAATATTCACTATATAATCCATTACAACATACAAAAAATATAGAAACCTAGAATGCCAACTCTTTATAAAATTAAATTCAAACATATGAGAGATTAAGATCATATAATTTACACATATAGCATGATCACAAACTCGTAAATTTACGTAAAACCTGGCTCTGATACCAACTGTTTGAAAAATAGTGCGCAACAAAATTTTAAAAATTTTTATATCAGAGTATGTTTTAAAATATAAGTTTGACACACTATGTGCATAAATTAACAAGATCTTATTAACCTCTGTGTGCTAAAAAGCTCCTACAATCAGTGAAGAGAAGTAACGTTCCAAAAAGACCTCAACCAACTGGCCTTTTTTATTATTCTTTATCCACATCAGAGTGAGTGTGGGCTTACACGTCCAGCTCTTTTATCAGGTGACTCTCCTTCCAACCAATTGAGAGAACCCAAAGTTAGTGTTCGTGATTTGTCAATAAGAGCTCTCAGGGAGTTTTAAAATCTCACTAGCAGAGTTTCACTCATAATATCTTAACTGATCTAATTAATAATGAGACTTACTCCTTTTTTATAGAGGTTGGGTCCAAGAGTCAGTCCTTATCATATAATGGCTCAAAATTTGATTTAAAATCAAATTCAGATCAATATATGATGAAATCCGCGTGAAAAAACGTGATCTTTTTATTGCGCGATCGGCACACCGATCTGTCTAACCGGTATGCCAAACTTGCCCCATCAAAGGCCAAACCTGAGGATCGGCATGCCAAACTGTTGATAAAATCTCAGCGAATCTTTTATTTTTCACCTAAGATTTTATAGGATAAAGTCTTAGTTTTAATTTAAATAACTCAATAGAAAAGTTATCTAATTAAAACAAATTTATCTAGATAATCTCTACAAAAATAAATGAATTCCTGTAATTCTTTAAGTTTATTTTGATTTAATTTATTAAAAATTAAATCAACTAATAAACAAACAAGAATTATCTTATCCCAATAATTCAACAAGTTTATCTTGAATTAATTTTATCACAAAATTAATTCAATTGATAAACAGACATGATTTATTTGATTCTTTCAAATTTAGCTAATCTGATAAATCTGACATATGTTACCAATTATTGGAAAAGCACGCCGTATAGTTACAAGATTTTGTAAACTAGCAAAGGGGACTTGATGGACCTATATAGTTTAAGCTGCAAATAATTATGAAACTCAATATTTCAGATATACATTTTATGATTATCAACTCCAATGCTACTCCACTAAAAGCTTGAAGTTGCACTCTCAAACTATATAGAATTATGAAGCCCGTATAGCTAAGTTTCCATGACATATCATAGCAATATCGTATCCTTATAGCATTATCCATAATCGGCTTAAGGACAAGTTTTGTTTTACCTTCCCGATCATTTTTATCTTACGTTCCATTATCTTACCATCAGAAAACTTACCATCCAAAAATAGTATACCATTTGATTATACCTATGTATCCAAATGGTTAAGCACTGCAGCTTTTTGATTACTGGATAACACATATAAGAGCATATCACTACTCCTAAAGAGGAGCTATGGATTTCATATCTATGAATAATAGGTCTACGCTATCAAGAGTCATGTCTCCAATGTATCAGCATGCGTACCATTATTAAAATGTGGGTGTCACCCTTTGGTACATCAAAAAACACATGTCAAGATAACAGACACACTATTCATCTCAAGATTAAGATACAATACAAATGATTGTTTAAAGTAAATTGATTTGCCGAGACAAAATTATTAATCCAAATCAATTTACTTTATGTCTCAATCCAACACGTCGTCATCGATGACAATGTGCCAATGTTTCTATTCGTGAAGTCCACCTCCAATGGCCAAGGCAAACCATCTCCTAATAGGGATATAGACAACATAATAATCTTTACATGAATAAAGTGACTAACTTTATTCTCTCGATTGCAGATCTTATGATTTACACCGTCACCTTAAAAATCGTGTCTTCTGCATAATCTGTCTATCATATGCTCAATTCTTAAAGGTTTAGAGCGACAGTCTTAGACTATTGTTTGCTTAACATATATTCAACAAATATGAACGTAAAGAGGACAAAATTTGGTCTATAAATAATAAATAAATTTTTTACTGATAAAAATATCTCCAAAAACATATTACATTTTTACTCCTTATGACATACATATCTAACAGAGCTTCCTTTCGACGATGAATCCGGCGCAGAACTTTCCTTCTCAAATCGTGACGTCGACACAACATTTTTTCTTGAGAGAGGTGGTGAGGGAGCAGAGAGCTCCAACAGATGGCTCTGATAGACGAGAAGCAAAGGAGAGGAAGAGAAAGAAACAAGGACAGAAATAGAGAGAGAAACGGGATAAGGAAGAGAGAGAAAGGAATGAAGGAAAAAAAGAAAAAAATAAGATCAAATGTTAATGATTAATTGTTAATAATTAAATAGATTTATTTTTGTAATTTAATTAGCTAATAAATAAGCATTTACAGTTTTTTGGCCTATTTAATAATTTTATCTTAAACTTGGGCTATTAATTTTTATTCCATTATAAGTTTAGTCTATTTCTCTCATTCTTTTTTGATAATTTAGGCCCACATTTTTAGTATAATTGGTGAACCATTGCAAAATCCCAACCCGTAGTTATAAACATTTTTTAATGTTATTTTTAAAAATCTTGTTAAAATAAAAAACACGTAATGTCATAAGTATACCCTTGGGGTGGTCTTTATAGATATGCCACAAAGACATAAGTTAGATTAATTTATGTCACACAAAAAATAATTACTGAGAAGGCCACACCACATCAACGTACTATTTTTTTAAAATACCAAATATACCATTATCTTGACTTTTGGCTAGTGCTCTATGATAACCTTTTCTTCTCCCGCGGTGATATTTTGCCTGGTGCTCCACAGCAGCTCTTGACGTTACAGCAAAGCTGCCAGAGGATCTATGCAATTGGATTTGTCGGTGGACGGTTCAATCAAGTCGCCAGCGGTAGCTCTTGACGTTGTAGCTCTCCACGGAAGCTCTAGACGTTGCAGCAACGCACGAACTGACAGACCAACAGCTCCAGAGAATCCGCACCATTGGATTCGTGGGCAGACGGTTCGATCTAGGTTACCAATGGAGATCTTCTAACTGGTGCTCCATGAGCTCTAACGTGGGGTGGGAGGGAGCTTCAGATCTTCTCCATGAGCAAACAACATTAATCTGTAGCCCACTCAAACTTGACGGCGTCGTGCATCGCTGTCGATGGTCACCGGCCGTATCTGCTAGAAACCACCATTTCCAGCGACAGCCACCAATAATATACTTGTGAAAAATACAAAGAAATTCATAAAAATTAATCAAAATTCAAAAAAAACCATAACCCCTAATAATATATACAAAATTTGAAAATAGAAACAAATCCCACAAATCCATAAAAATAAATCCCCTAAAAAATTCATAGAAATAAAAGAAAAAATAAATAAAAAGATTGTCGCCAATCTCATTCCAAGGGGGAGATCTCTCTGGTCTCTATGTGACGACAGCAACAGGAGATGAGATCTGCAGATCTTCCTATGCGAGGAGGAGATCTCACCAGCTACCTCCTCCATGCGGAGGAGATTGTCTAAATTGGCCAACGATGAAGCAAATCATTTGCGAGGTGATCATCTATGAAAAGCCCAACACGGGCGGAGATCGTGCCATAGAGAGAAAATGAAAGTGGTGGCTGAAGCAGAGAGACGAAGAAAGAGACATGAAAGGGGAGGGAGAGACCAAGAGGAAAGAAAGAGCTAAAAATAAAAGGGTAAGATGGCCTCCATGGTAAAAGTGAACTCATCAACTTGTTGCATTTTTTTGCAAGACTTTTTCCCTTTGTGCGAAGTCGATCCTCTAATTATAAGTATGGCACATTTTCAAATTATCTCCCTTAAGATGTTGAATAGAATGGTCAAACCTTGGTTTGCTTTCAAACCACCTCATGGCACTAAAGACTAAACTCATAGTTTCTTACCTTTTAAAGATTGTAGAGTTTGGCGGAAGGCTCCAGTTTCAAACTCAGATTCACAAAGTGAGTTTAGGGAATTTTTGTATATATATATATGTGTGTGTATAGAGTGGTTTCAATGGTTACATTTTCAATAGGTACTGTTATTGTTAGCTGTTTGATATAAATCTGATTGTTATAACAAAATAGATGGTTGACCAAAATAATTTACAATAATTAATGAAATTAAATTTTTATCATGTCACATCATCAATTGTTGTTAGAATATACCTTTACTAGAAATGTAACCATTGAAAACGCAACTATTGAAAACATATATATATATATATATATATTCATCGTGAGCTGGTTCCATCCTTTCGAATGGAAGCTCCCTCCAAATTTTTGTAGCCGTCCAAATTGATTTTAATGGTGAGGACCACTTCAACAGTCAGGGGACTTATGTTTGCTTTAATTGGTTAACCCCTATAATTTAAGAGTGTTCATCGATTGACCCAACTAACCAAACTGACTGATCCAATCCAATCTAATTTATTTTTGACGGATAAACGACTTCAATTAAATTGGATTGGATTGGATGTCAATTATTAAAAATTGACATAGAGATTTGATTGGATGTTCATTGTACCTTCAAAACATCCAATCCAATCTAACCCAATCTCTATTTATATTACCTTATAAAAATATAAAATATATATGTATTTATATTATTGGTCTACACACCAATTGAAAATTTTTATTTTCTTTAAAATGTTGGATGTTCAATCAACTTTGAATTTTATGTATATTTGGATTTATGGATATTAATTTTTGTTCTTTTTTTAAATTGTAGCTAATCCTTGTTAAAAAGATAATATGCACAAGTCAAACATGAAAAAAAAGGAGAGAGAAAATGTACAAAAGCTTTAACTTAAAAACTAATTACATCAATCTGATCCAAACCGACCTTAATCGGATTAGATTGGATTGGATGATACACTACTATCATGTTGGATTGAATAAAATTTCTAAAAATCCTTTAATTGGATTGGATGTTCATTTTTTCAAAATAGATTAGATCGGATTGGATGAACAACCCTCCTACAATTAAGTTAAAACAACAATACAATTTAGAATTTTCTTTTGAAATTGGCGACAATTGGTAGTTGCTGAGGAGGTCCTAGACTAGCCTTTGGGTGCAAACAATGAGCCGCTGTTAGGTTATACATGAAAAATCATGTAAAACGCAACAAAATAGGGTTTTAAAATTTTTTTACAAACTTGCAGGATCCTTCTCATGATATTACATATAATAACAAAAAAGAAAAAAAAAACTTACAGGTTTGGTAATAGTACTAGAGGATCAAGTGTTTCAAAACCTTTAGATATTTCTTGTTATTCTTCTCTTTCTAAATCAATAGTTTTGTGAGCACTAATGAGATTTCTTTGGAAAATCTTTTCTATATTTCCTTCAACCTTTGTCACTAGAAGTACTTTAAAGGGGAGAGCAAAAAACACTAGCTTGAAGCTAAGGAAAAATTTGGAGGAAATATAACCTTTAATGTCTATTTATAGATACATTAGCTAGGCAATTGGAGCAAAATCTCCAATGAGATTTTCTATTTAAGAAAATCATGCCCAATGATCTCTCTAATGATTCTATATCCATCTAGTGTCTGTCTGAGATCCAATTTTAGCTCAAACTAAGATATTATTTATTTTAACTTTTAAAATAAATATCTTTCATCATTTTCTTAATTATTTATAATATCTCATAAAATAAATAATTATCTTGCAGTATCTATTTCAATTTTTGAAAAAGATATTTTTCTACCCTTTAATAACAACAATATCTTATAAATTAGGGGATATGTTTAAATCGACAAATCATGAAAACACGCCATGTGTACTCCTAGGGTGCACAATTGGCAGTACACATAGTATTGACTGTGCACTATATGAATTTTCAATTGTGCCCCTACAAATCAAAAATAATCCAAGAAATTTCTATTGACCCATCCAAAAGAATGTTATGGAGCTAGTAAGGGGACCTGATAGAAATGCATAATCTAAGCTCCAATAATTATTTATAATTTAATTATCTCATAATTAAATTCATGCTAATTATTAACTCTAGTGTATGCCATTATCGGAAACCGAAGATACACTTTTAAATTATATACAAAATTATATGGACCCTTAAACAAAAAATGTTGACAATAAGGTTGTCCATTGACATAATCATTTGCCATGTAATAATGCCCTCCATAATAATATTCATAATTAAAGCTAGGTTTATAATTTTCTGTGCAACCTCTTTAATTACCTCTTTGTCGATGAGTTTCCTTAATTGTCTAATGGATGACCTTTTTATGAACAAATCATAAACAAGGATTTGGATAATATTTTATATCTCATATCAAATAGCGAGATCTCTACATCCAAGTTCTGAATTAATACTCATGGGAATATTATCTTAACTTCCTATATAGTAAGTGTTGTGGATTCCATATATGTGAGTAATATTCCTAGCTACTTATATTATTATGCCTCTAATATACCAAGTTTTTTATCATGTATTTATAGATCTCACCATTGGTAATCAAAAGACATATTAAATAGATGCAAGTCCACTAATTACCTTAACATTAAGGTATGATCTATAAAATGGTCAATAATGATATATTGTAATTTCTCACTGTAGAATTATACAATAATTAAATTCTATTATTTTAAGTTTAATGTATTCTAAATACACTGATGTCTCTATCTAATAATCATCACATTTTTATAATCCGAATAAAATTATTTCATCAAATTGGGAATAAACAACATTATAATCTTAAGTAAGATAAAATGTAAATCTTTATCTACTGACTGTAAATCAATGTTTATACTAAGTATACATAACCATATAATTTGTAGAACCTTTATTATATTTGCATACACACATATGTTTCATGCAAAGGCTTGATTTCTTTACTGAAGCTTTGTTTAATTAATGTTGATATCACTTATTGTAATATTTCCAGTAAATAATATTTAAGTTATGTTTTTAGTTTATTTTTGTTGTTTTATTTTCAAAATGCGTTTTTAAATTCCTTTGTAGCTAAGATGAGTGGGTGAGATTCTTGTTACTTTAGCTTAGTTATTTTTAGTTTTCTTACGTTTTTTAAGCCGTTGTAAAAGCTTCGTAAATATAGAGTTGTTTTAGGTTATTTTCTTATAAAATTGGAGAGTTTGATTTATTGTAGACATAAACTAGCGTGAGTAATGCTTATGAGATTGTTGATTAGTCATCGATAAAGAATGACATAGTAAATGCTTATAATCTATTTTCAAGGTAAATTTCTTAACTAATTTTAAGTTAATATTTATTTGTTAACTTGAGTTTTTACTATATTATAGACATGAAATGACAGAGTTAATACTTGGTAATTCTTGAGTAGCTGTAGACAGAGGATGTCATAGTATATTCTTAAATCTTTTTTTGCAAATAATTTTTAGAGAAACTAAAATATAATTAAATTAGAAACTAGAATTGATCCTGTAACCTCAACATATTTATAATTATTTTTTCTTTAAATTAACCGCATTTCTTATTGTTGAAGTTCCATAATCAGTTTTAATTTGCTATTTTAAATTTGTTAATTTTCATGTAAACTTGGTAACCCACAAAAATTGTAAACCCTACCAAATTTGTAAATAATTTGTAAATAACTAACTTTAATCCTCAAACTCGGTAAATAATTTAATTGGATGGTATAATTAATGTATTGGATCTTTGCAACATCCTTTTCCTGTGGGATCAACCACGAACCCACTGAGATTTTATTACTTAAACAACCTTATACTTGAGGTTACATCAGACATACTTTTCATACTCGAATAGGATTACGGCGAGGAAATTGTCAAAAGGAGATACAAACACTGTAAGAGATATGACTACAACAAGCAAACATGCCCTCAAAAAAGCTAGAAGGGTAAAAGTCTTGATGTAGTTTCATGCCCATTAATCAAATATCCCAAGCCATCGCATCGGCACCTACATAAAACAATAGATACATCATAATGCAACAACATGATGGCTGACAATAAAGGTGTTTATGGGCCTTTTATTCATTCCATATCAAACAATCGCTATTACAACACTACAATATGACTACTTTGCTGATTTTTAACTCAACAAGGATTATCTTAATCAAACATATCGGTCATTGTACTAGCACCGTCAATTTGCTACATGCCACCTAACCAAAGAAAAAACCCTATAGACAACATATTATATAAAAAGAAACACTCTTCTTTGTATGAAAAAATATATATTTCATGACAAATTTAAACATTGCTCTTCGTTCATAATGCATTGCATTTGAACAAATTCTCACATCGTTTTTATTCAAAAAAATCCACAAACTGTTAAACAGGCATGAAAAAGTTACATACAAAATAGAGCTACATATAACGCTTGTAAGGTTACATCATCCTTTCCTCAGCTTGTGCCATACGAATGAAAGGACAAAAGTGTCCCTCCAACTAATATATAACTACACTTTTACCAGGTTAGTTCCACCACTTCACAGCTGACCACATGTTCCACAACAATTAGCACTAACAAAGAGAAAAGGTTGATGATGCCACATAGGATGCTTTCACTAAACAAACAACATTATTGTCTCTAATCACCCTTAAACAAAGTGGATGGAGCTTCCATCTGGATGGACAAGAGCAAAATTCTATAGAAACATATATAATGCTACAAATATGTCATGCAACTATGTAGGGTCGAAGAGAAACAAGGGTCCAATTGGTCCAATCTATAACTGTAGGCAGACCAACTTGGTAAAAACATATGGCCCAACCCAACCCTACAACCTCATTGGCCATATGTGAGCTGGGTCAAGTACGTGGGACGATTGGAAACTTAGACCCATGCTTACCTATATCCTTAGGCAGACTAGGACAAGCCAAACACTAGGCAAAAGAAGCAAGTGGCAGGCCAACTCTTTCAACCTGACCAATTTTACAACCCTTATTTCTAGTATATGATCTGACGATTAGAAATGTGCCTTTTAATCTTCAGCATTATTATAATTATTTTTTTAAGTTAAAATGCTCTTATTATTAAAGTTTCATTTATCATTCTCATTTAAATTGCATTTCTTGTTGTTAAAGTTTTAAAAATTACAAAAAAATCTAAAAAGAGTAAAAGTAAAAAAAGAAAAAGGTAAATATTATCAATAAATTGTAAATAAATTAACTTTAATCCTTAATTTTTCAACTAAATATTATATAACTGATATAGGGGACCTTTGCAATATCTTTACGCTCTGGGATTGACCTTGGATGCATCGAGTTTTATTACTTGGACAACCTTGTAATTGAGGTTATATCATATTTACACTTTTAAACCTGAACAAGTTTTTAGCACTGTTGTTGGGAATAGATAGACATAACGACAATATATTAGTAAATTATATATATGGCTTAATAAACCGCCTCATTATTGTGTGTGTATTATATATTTATTTAAGCACCTTTTATTTTTTTGTACTGTATTTTTCTTTCTAACATCTAACTTTTATCTTTCCAGCACTTCTAACTTCTAATTTTTTACTTTTCAGCACTTTTATTTTTTTCTTTTTGCTAAAGGGATGGTTGACTACCCAATCTTGTTAATATTTTTGTTGTCATTTTTTTTTTGTTTTGCAGGTGCCAAAAATAGAAAATAAAAATAGCAAAAAAAAGTTATTATTCATTTTGTTTACATGTTTGTATTGGGTTATTGTTCACGTAGATTTTTTTTTTTTTGTATTTGTTTGGTTTCATATGTCTAAAAAAATTAAAAATTAAAAATGTTTTAGGAAGTTCATAAAGAAATCATTGCAAATTTTCCCTAACAACACTTATAACCACTTTGTAATGCTTGGTGGAGATGTAAGAATTTGCTATATAGGTTTTCTTACCATGGTCTTTCCTGGGATTACCTGGTAGGAATCTTTATAGATGAGTTAAGTCTTAAAACTAGAAATTGGGTAGAGAAAGGAGATGGATCCACTAGTTTTTACCAATTACCAGTAGACGAAGGCTATTATATGTTGAAAGATATGATGAAGTATGATTATTAGAGATTAAATAATTCTAAAATTGACCTTGGTTTAGAATACAATTCAACCTTTTTAGAACCTTGGCCAGAAACTCAACCCAAAATTTTGGGATCCATCGTTGAACTGTAAAATTCATCAAATTCTTCAAATGGGAGAGTTTGGAAATCTTAAGAAAATATTTCGAACATGTGAAGAGTATGTTGAAAATTGAAGAAAATTTAGAACTCACCTGTTTTAAGGAACCTAGTTCAGGAGTAGAATTCTTAGAGACAAAAGACTTTACCATAGAAAATGAACAATCATTACCTTTAGTCTTAGGTTCTGAACTAATATTTCCACTAGAATTTACAAAAGACTATACTTACCATGATCCTATGTAGCCCCCATCTCCTTCACAATCTCTAGCATCATTCTTATGGACTTACCAAGACTATGAAATGAATCTAAGTCACACAAGCATAAATGTTTCTCATGTTGCCAATCTTGAGGGCATAGTCACACAGAACCCAAATGTGGTATCCTTTGACACTTTTTATAGGAGAAAACCACTTTTTGATGACTCTTTACGATTTCTTTTGTAATTTAATAGTTTTTAGTATGTTAAACTTCATGTGTGTATTTTTCTAAAAATTGAAAATTTTCTTTTAAAAAATTCATTTAAGTGGTTGAGATTATGGAGTTGAAATCATTAAGATTGGTTGGTACTTTGTGTCAACGGCTTCTAGATACACATTTTAATGAAATGATTAAAATGATTTTTTAAAAAAAATTTAGAATTTTTATCAAAAATATAAAGAACACAAATAAATTGAAAAAAATGTTTAAAACAAAAAAATAATAAAAATTTAAAATCACAAAAATATTTTCTTTCTTTGTAAATAAGTGATATTGTTTTTCATCATGTTTTAGATCACTTAGCCCAATTACTTATTAGCCTTGCCTCGAAATAACTTCACACGTGTTATTACAGTTTCTCCCATGTCTAAACAGTACCGTTTCTTTTGTCTATAAAACCGTTCACTGTGCATCAAAGCCCAAAATTCTCAGTTCTTTCTCTTTGTAAATTTTCTCTTTCTAAGCTCTCTAATTCTCTCTGCCTTTTCTCTAGATCGTCAAAGTTTTTTCCTTGAAAATTTCTAGAAAACCTTCTAAGTACTTTGATCTTTAAACACTTTTCCAGAAAATTATTCAACTTTTCTCTCTTAATCCCACAAAATATTCTCAATACTCTCCTTAAAACACTCAAATCTCTTAAAGCTCTCAATTCACTCTCAAGAATCTCATTTTTTCTCTCTCAAATTATGGATCCTAAATATGATCATTTAAAGAAATAATTTCCTTCTCTTTCTTAGAAAGAAATTAAGCAGAAGTACAAAGCTTGAATCATTTTTCTGTGGGTCCTTTCTCATTTTAAACTTCCAACTAAGGTAAAAATGTATATAGAAAGTCTAATTTGTCTTAGTGATGTTACTAATAAAGGTCTGCCAGTTATGGGCACAAGTATGTGTGCTAGGAAAAGAAGAGCCAGATCTATAGCATCTTAATGTCCTAAGCATTCTTGTCAAAATTATGAGCGTAAGTGTAAGCCATAAGGTTTTAGTCTGTAAATAGGGAAGATAAAATACTCTATTGTAAGGATGGCCTTTCTAAAGAAAACTTAGATGGACTTTAAGATTCCCTTTTAGACCCTCATAATGGCTATGTTCAAGGAGCGATTTGTAGACTTTAGGCTCAGTTTCATGCGGAAAAAGAACGTCTAAGGAATTTGACGTTGAAAGACCTAACAATTTAGTTCGTAAGAAAGTTAGATGGGAAACGGTTTCTTGGTCTGTCTAATTATAAGCAAAATCTACAAAATATTTTTAAATTTTGTGTTCTTTTGCTTAAAAAATGTTAAGAAATCATTTGATATATGAATTTGGTTTTAGTGAAAAATCATCAAAATGGCTAAGTAACGAATTTTCTTGAGACGCATTTTGATGAACATGAGTTTTCTCAAAAAAATTCTCAATTAAAAAAAATTAAAAACATAAAAATAAACAAATTTTGTTCTTGTGTGATTATTATAGTAATTGTTTGTTTAGTAATTGGTTTGTCCTATTTGCTTTTAATAATTTTTTATCTTATCTATCATATGTATTATTTTATTTGATAGTTATTTGGTGTGTCATGTAAGTTTGGTTTAGTCCCACTTTGTCAAAAGTTGTACAATAATGTTTAATTTTGTCAAAAGTTGAATAGTTCTTATTGGGTAAAATTTTCAAAAGTTCTACAGTTGTGTCATATTTGTCTATCTATCTTCATCTGTCTTTACCTGTCCATTTGTCTTCGATCATGTATTATATCTCATTTGTAATTAGACTCTTATTTAGAGTGGTGTAAATAAAGTTTTCAAGTCATAAAAAAACATAAAATTTTGGAAAAAAGAGTCTTAGTTCTTAGAAACCATTATGGAGTCCTCATCTTAGTCATCTCTGAATTTCAAAAATATATGTCCATTTTGTGCTTCTAATCTAGGAAAAGATATTGACTATTTAAATGTTGCATTCCATTTAAGGCAAGTCTTGGCCAAGAAAAAGATAAACCTTGTGTATGGATGGGGTAGTCTTGATTAATGAAAACTGTTGTAGCCGGAGCCAAAATAAGAGGAGTCCGAGATATTATCCCTCATTTTTTAATCAAAATAATCTTTGTGGTGAAACCATAGGAACCAAGAAAATAGTTAAAAATATCCTTGAGTGTATCAAATCTATGATTCGTCACTTAGATGCTTTCATTTTTAATCAGGAGGTCTAGGTACTCTAGAAGAAATATTTGTCATTGGTAGTTAGAGTCAGTTAGGCATTCTTACTAAACCAATGGGTGTGCTTAATGTTAATGGTTTCTTTGATGGTCTTTTAAGTTTTCTAGATAATGTTGTGGATTAGAACTTTCTTGTAGAGTAAGGAAGAAAGATTTTTATCTCTGCTCCTGTTGAGGAATTGCTCGAAAAAATACAAGTCATCACTCCCAAGGCAGATACTGCAACATCAAAGCTCAGTAGGAAGCACAAACTAGATTTGGATCTCTCTTTCTCTAAACTTTTTGATCTTTCAGTTTTACCTACAGCATGTTTGTTTATATTATGTTTATTTTTCTTTGTGTGTTTTGAATAACTACCCTTGTGTGTGTGTGTGTGTGTGTTGTTGCTCTTTCTACTTAATGTCGTTCAACATTGAGGACAACATTCAATTTAGGTCGGGAGAAAGAGTTTGTGCCAAAATTTTTCAATTTTGAGTCTATTTTTGTGTCTAAATTGGGACTTGTTCTAAAACCAAGTGTAAAAAAAAAAAAAAAAAAACCTTAAAAACCCTAAAAAGGGAAAATTTTTAAAAAAGGAAAAAAATAGTGTTCTGTTTGTAGAATTTTAGATTCTTGTTTTCGTGTTGGGATAGTTGAGTGAAGGAGTTAGTCTTGAAACACATCTCGATTTGGTCCAAGAATGTAATCTTTCATATATTTTCATTCATGGTTTTGTTTTCCATGTTTTGTGCATGTATGCATGTTTAGGATAGCTAAGTTATAGAGTTTTTAGTATTCTTGAGACGTGTCCTAATCATGTTTGTAACATATTTCATTCTGTTGAGTTTGTCTGCATGTGCATCTTAAAAAACAAAACAAAATTTAAAAATTTAAAAGAAAAAAACCAAAAAATTTGAAAAAAAAATCTAAATTTTTTTTTGTGAATATTTGTTTTCTTTGTTTGTAATGTGTCTTATGTGCAATGAAGAATCATGGTTATATCATGACTTGTTATAAAATTCACATATTGTTCAAGGTTATATTAATTTCTTGTGTTAACCTCATATTTAAATTGATTTTTCTCAAAATTTGAGCACTTGATCTTAAACTTTGATTTGTTATACTAATTTAGAGTCTATTTAAGTTAATATAATCTGGTTTGTTTTATAAAATTTTATAATTTATTTGAATGCCTCCCAAGAAGAAATCTTATATAATACTAAGTTAAGGACACAATTTAGACTATCTTTGGATCGTTTGAGCCTTTCAAGCTAACCTTTGTACATTTTATATCCCTAGTTACTTTATTGTGCTGAATGTTCTATTTTTTGTCACCCAAAAAAATTTAGCCTAGTCTTTTTAATAATTTCATATCCTTTCTCTTTATCTTTCACTTATAAAGTATATGATCGGTTTGAATGCATTATGGGTTATGCTAATGTTAAGGGAGGATAGGAAGGGTTATGAAAGAAATTTTGTTTATTTTGTAAGTCTGTAAATTAAAAAAATTAAAAAAAAAGAAAAAAATTCAAAAAAGAGTTGAATGAAAAGTGGATGACAAGTAAAAGTTTAATTCATATTCAGATTTGTTAATTGGGAATTAATTTGTATATTTCAAAAATCTGAGAATAATTTTTATGGGTGAATCAAGCTTTAAATTTATCTTTGATCTTACCCTTTTTACCATAACCTTACATTACAAGCCGAAGGAAGTCTTAATAGTCCTTAATTTATTGTTATTCTACATTAGTGAACATAGCAATGAAAAACAAACTTACAAGATTTTGTTAAAATAAATTAGCTTATATTAATGTAAATTTTTCTAGTTTGTACGCAATGATTAGTGACAGAATAGCACACACGGGAAAATCTATCTTAAATATGAGACATACTCTTGAAATGAAACACAAACTTGAATAATATCTGCATTTTATTTTAAGCCATGATTCTAAAACAACCCCTAGCTTTTGAGAAATCAATCATTTGGTTTATTTTCATGTTTTATCACTTTATTTGCTTGTGACTAGCAATAAACTGGTTGGGATATGATAAGACTTTGAAAATGTACATTTTTAAGGCTAAAATCAATTATTTTGCATTCATATTTCTCATTAAATCCCTTAATTATAGCATTCGTGTGATAATTAGTATTTTAGTGTGTTTGCATGAAATATGTTTAGAAATATGTTTTTAGTGTGTTTTTATGTTTGATAATATTTTTAGTAATTTTTAAAATCATTTCTGTATATTTAATAATCAATAAGTTTGAAAATAATAAGAATCATAAAAACAATATTGTGTGATTTTATTTTGAGTCTTAAAAGGTTTATAAAAAAGTTTTGAGTATGTAAATATATCTTATAATATTTCTAGTAATTTATAACAATATTCCCATGTCTAAAATAATGTAGTTGTTAAGATTTGTTAATTTTAGAAGTTTTTATTTTATTTTTTGTGTGTTTTGTGTGTTTTATTGTAAAATAAATACTTTTAAATTATTGAAAAATTATGTTTGTAAAATAATTAATTTTAGTTTGTTTATGTTATTTATATTTAAAATCTGTAAAAAAAAAAAGGCGCAAAACGTGCAAAAACGGACCTTAAATGTATGAAAAATAATAAAAAAAGAAATTCAAAATAAAAAAAGGACACGTGGCACCCTGTCAACCCCTAGATCAAACCACCCAAGCCATCTAAGCCATCCACGCATCTAGGCCCCCCCATAGAATCTGCTACTTCACGTACCACATGAGCACTTCTTCTTCACCTTGCAATTAGCATACCACAACTTCATCCGATGATCGAGCTCCTTTTCTCCCAGTGCCTGAATCTCAACCATTCTTGGAGTCCAAGTAAGCACATCTGACAGTCCTCATCGCGTTTCCATGCGATTTCATTGTGTCGCCCTACACCCGATCCGAGAGTAAAATTCAGACTCTCAAGAGTAGCTCCACATGTGAAAAAAAGAAAAGAAAAAAGTTTAAAAACATATCAATCAGATTAATTCTAAGGAATTGTGGGATGGGCGGCTAAATCATATTGAAAAATCCAAAGAATCCCAAGACTTGCATCCTATTCATTTTGCATCAAAAATATCCATATAAAATAATAAACATAATAAAAACAAATATAACCTTTCTCCTTGTGAGAAATTCCTTTCCTTTGGTAAAAATATAGTTCTAAGTTTTAGCTTTTATTTTCTCAGTTTCTAGCTTCAGTTTTTGTAAAATAGTTTTAAGTTTATGTTGTCATAATTTTTAATTATGTTTAATATTATGTGTGTTTTTACCTTCATTATGTTTTTCTAAATTTCTTTTTTGCTGAGAAGAGAGAGAAAATTCTAGCAAAATTAAAGTAAATATTATTATTTTTTCAAAGTTTTCTGAGCAGTTATAATGTCAAAATCTTTTGTATAAAACTTCTTATCTTTTTTATTTTCTTAGCTAAAATTCTTGCAAAATTAAAATTTGATTTTTCTTAGACATAGGTTGGCATGAGTAATGCCTAGGAACACTTTGATTATTTGTAGACAGGGAATGATACGGTAAATGTTTAACTTTAATTTTGTTACTAATTTTAGTTAGTTAATTTTTAAATCATACTTATTTATTAAAAATGAGTTTTTGATGCATTATAGACATAAATTGACACATTAAATACTTAGTAACTCTTGATATATTGTAGACAAAAGATGGCATATTGCATGTTAAAACCATTTTAATAATAGTTTTAGAAAAACTAAAACATATTTAAGTTAATTGCCAAAATAAAACCTTTAATCCTCAACATTGTTATAGTTGTTATTTCTTTTAAGTTAAATGCACTTATTGTTAAAGTTCTAAAAATCACAAAAAAAATTCAAAAGTAGAAAAAGTAAAAAATATATATACATATGTAAATATTGTAAATAAATTAACTTTAATTTTCAAAATTTTCAGCTAAAAATAATATAGCTGATATATTGGACCTTTGAAATACATTTTCCCCTATGGGATCTACCTCGAAGTCACCGAGCTTTATTACTTAGACAACCTTATATTTGAGGGTATATCAAACTTAGACTTTTAAACCCGAACACCACTGCAAATCGAAGCTCCTTGTTGTCGCAGATCTGTCTGCAACTGTGGAAGATGATGTGTATACTTCTTTAAAGGTAATTGTGATGCAAGTGCTTCCTTAATTTATTTACAAACAATGCGGGAAAACATTCATTTTCTTTTGGTTTAGGATTGCAGATTTGCTCTTTGCCTGCAGAAGGAAAATTGCTTTGCTCTGTGGATGGAGGAAAAAATAATTTGTTAAATGATAGTAATCTGAGAATCTTTAGTATCTGCTAATTCACTGGGATTTGCAAGCTGCCATTTTCTCTTTCAATGGTGGATTTTCTTTATTTTCTTTGTTTTTGATGGATGACGATATTGCTAGGAATCAGATGCTGTATCCTCTTTTCTTGTGATTTGGTTTTGTTTTTTCTTTTAGTCCCTGTGAGGAAGGCTCCTTTGCTGTTTGAGTACTTCGTGTGGTCTGTTTGTTTTTGGTTTGTTGTGGACCTTTTTCGTTCTTTGTTGGTAGTTAATGGAATCTTTTTCCACCCAAATGGTGCTTAATTGTGTTTATTGCATGATTATTATTATTTTTGTTCAATATACTTTTTGTGGCTCAATTAAATGCTTTGTTTTGTTAGCTGTGCTCCGAATGTGTTTTGCTTTTGATAATATAAAATGGAGGCTTTTAGTGACCTAAATTCTGGCGGTTTTAGGATAGAATCTGACGGGTTTTCGAACAAAACCTGACGGGTTTTATTACACTCCAGCACCTCGCACCGACGACCGGAGACAGTTGGTCTTTGTTTCAAAAAAAATATGTTGGAATCTGATTCGGAACCTACCAAGTTAAAATTTGGCATCCTACGCTGGCAACCAAAGGCTATCGTTGTTTCTTTGTTTCAAAGAAAATTTGTTAAAATCTAGTAGGTTCCACTTTGAAATCTATTAGGTTACAATTTGGCACCCCAAGCTAGCAACCAGAGGCAATTGACGCTTTTTTGCTTCAAAGAAAATTTGTTGGAATCTGGTAGATTCTACTTTAGAACCTACAAGGTTACAATCCGACATCTACGCCAGCAACCCGAGGCGGTTGGCAGTTTTTTGTTTAAAAAAATATATATTAGAATCTGATAGGTTCTATAGGTTCCACTTAGGAACGTACCAGGTTACAATTTGGCATCTGCCTAGGTGATCGAATGCAGTTGGTGCTTTTTTGTTTCAAAAAAATACTTTGGAACCTATCAGGTTACAATCTGGCACTTATGCCGACGACTAGAGGCGGTTGGCACTTCTTTGTTTCATAAAAAATATGTTGGAATCTGGTATTAGAACCTAACAGGTTACAATCTTGCATCTCGTGCTGGTGATCGGAGGCTGGTTTCAACGGGTTCCACGACAGAACTTGATGAATTCCATAACAAAACTTGATGAATTCTACAATGAAACCTGGTGGATTCTACGATGGAACTTGGCAGGTTTTGATAGGTTCCATTTTGGCATCTTACATGAGTGAGCGAGAGAAAGAATAACTTGGTTTTTTAATAAATTTCAAATTTCTAATAAATGAACAGTTTTAATAAGTGGTTTGTTAGATGACATTTTTAACAAAATTGTACTTTTGGGAGACATTCTTGTGAATTGTCCAAAATATATAGATCTCATCTTTGTTAAGGCTTTGTCTTAAGCACCACTTTATAAACTATATTACTACAAATAAAAGATTCTTTTTTAGTATAAGATTATATACAAAATACAATATATATAAGAAATATTTTTTATATATTTTATATTTGGGTGGGTTCAAATTATCTTAAATTATAAAAAACTCAACCCAAACTCACCCCCATAAAAATTTTAGATTGGATAGGTTCATAGAAATTCTTATTCGGATTCATCAGGTTCCGATTACCTCAGATTTTATTAAGTGGGTCAAATCGGATACGTCGGATAGTCGGAATTTTTGTTCACTCCTAATTTGTTGTATCTAGTTATTTGAAATGAGATGGCAGCATCATGGAAAATGAGGGACCAGTTTTTTTTTTTTTTTTTCAGCACTCTGTTCATTTCTAATATGAAAATTGGAAACTTTTCTTTCTTTCTTTTTTTTTTCAGTTATTTAATTTATGTTATTTAGTTCCTACTGCTCACGCTTCTGACTCCATATCAGTGCTTATATGAGAAAAGTAAAAGCGTAAAACTTTGAAGGAAAGAAAGAATAAGGACAGATCAACTGCCTCCATGACAATAAAATTCACCTCCTTCCTAGCTTCCTGGTATATCTATAGCTCCATAGATGTAGTTATGCTTCTCCAAAACAAAACGTCCTACATTCATTTTTAGTCTCCAAGACAACCGCTAAGAATTTAACACCAATCATATCAGTAGAAAAGGCTATGTCAGTTTGTTGACCCCTTTCTTTTTTCTTTTTTAATCAGTAAGACAAAACGGTCCACTTATTCAAGAGACACTTGAGAATTGCTGGATTGAACTATTCAATAAAAGAATAAAACACCAGCGCCAGAATGGTTCACACAAACTTCATTTATATTTCCAAGGGAGTTCTAGGCAGATTTTCCATTTGCCCTTTGCAGTCAAGCTATCCTTCTACACTAGCCAAAGACCTAGATTTACACAAATCGGTTATCACTAAGAAATGAGACGTATTTTTTTAAAGTTATCGGAGTCCGTTGTAACTTAAACCTTCAATGGAAAAATTTAAAATCTTACAAGGAATGGTACGCTATGGCAATATCTGCTTCTGTATTATGCTTCATCACGAGGACAACTATACCTGAGCATTTTTAAAGCAGCAAAGCTGCAGAACAAAAATTTTCAAGGGGAAAAAAAGTTAACCTTGAGCCTGTGCAGAGCCAGCATCACCCCCACTGATAGAGGCAGAAGCTCCCACACTTCCGGGAACAGCAGCATCACCACTGGTAGGGATAGTGGCACCTCTGCTGGTAGGGACAGCAGAAACCCCGCTGGAAGGAACCATGGAAACCCCAGTGGGAGGGAGAGCTGCATCAGGAGCAGCCACGACTGCACTGCTTCCAATCATTCCCTCTCCTGCTGGCCAAACACCCAACTGAGCATGTGTCCTAGCATAACCATCAACATATGCAACACTGCCTTGCATTGGGGGGTGATATGAAAAATCTGGATTCATGTAACTGCCAACATATGGATTCGGTGCTGTGCACATTGGAAAAACAGTTAGAAGAGACCTGTCTTAAGAAAATTCTAATTAGCAACAGCTCCTTAGAGAAATAAGTTACCATGTGCTCTCTTCTCGGCATTAAAGATGTCAACTTTCAACTTCTCCACTTCTCCTGCCATTGAAATAAGTTTCTTTTCCATTGCTTGTAGTTGCTCAACTTGCTCTATGTTTAAACCCTTTTCATACTCGAATGTAGCCCTATTGTAAACAAAAAATAATAATAATAATAATAATAATAATAATAACTTCAAGAATTAGACCGCGTGAACGACAAAACAAATTGCCTCAATATGAGGTCAAGTATACATGAGTTCTGGTCATGCAAGAAACAAGCCATTTCCAGCTAACATTGAAATTGCATCAGAAGTGCTTTCCGATTTCAGTTCTCTCGTTAAAACGTGAATTACCATAAAGCAAGCTTAAACAAGTCTATTATCATATCACATGTGGATGCAGATAACACTCCTATGTTATTTACGAACCACGGATGATCTAATATAATGGCAATCTCTATTTTTGATATTCAGGTACTACCATTTGTAGCATAGTTAGTTCTCAATTAAGAGGGAAACAACAAGAAAATGAACAAAAGATTTGACACATCTATTCTATTTTGGATTTATAACCAGCTCATCGTTATATTTGATGATTCTAGAAAATATTAACTGTTGGACTAGGAGCAGTCCTGTATTTACCTTGCAAGACAGAAACATAAAGAGATTTTTTTGCCTTTCATTAAATTAGATTAATTTTAGCAAACAAGAAGTCATATGTCATCATAGTAAAATGGAATGGAAGCTACATGCTTTACATGCAAGGCTACGAGAAACGTTTCGGAACTTAACAGTTTGCATGACTCACCGCAACCTCTTGTGTTCCTTTTTTAAACTTTCAACTTCAGCAAGCAAATCTGGTATGCTCTTAACATCTGCACGAGCCTTCTGCAGTTCCTTAGACGCCTCTTGAATTTTAAGAGTCAGATCCCGTCGGGCAGCAACCAAGCTCTGCGCATCCTTGTGTGCCTGTTGTAGGTCCTTCTTCACAGCCTCTCCAGCTCTAATATCAGTTTCCGCTCTTGCAATCTTATCAATCAAAACCCGGATTTGAATGTCACTCTCGGTCTGGATACTTCTAATGTGTGCTTTGAGTCTTTGTACTTCCTGCTGAGCAGCCACAAGTTCTTCCCTTAAAACCACGTGTGTAGATGCCAACCTTTGGTTGTCCCCCACCAACTGTTTTATCTCCGCTGCCTGAGCAGCAATCTTAGTTTCCAGTAATTCGGGATGTCGTATTATCTCTACCGGGCAATGGCCAGCAACAACAGGACTCAATCTGGGAACTGTACCATGACGCACCGTCCCTCGTGCTTGGATGAGATGTCCATCCAAAGTTGTTGGAATTCCCCCTCTTTCCGCCATCTATCTGTAAACATGTTCAGGCCATAACTCGCATTATCAGAGGAAGTCCAGAATACTTTATTGCTTGAGAATATATGCCAACATAAGACAACAACTTGTCCCAGATTGCATTATTTGGAATTTGATATAAAATAAAATTAACTTATTTGCATTACTCAAGATATGAATCTTTAGAAACCCAATTGACTAAAATGAAGAATGCAGAAACTCAATCGTATATATTTGCAGATAATTTTCATTATTTCTTTAACAAGGCATACAATGGTAACACATTGTACTTTTATTGAATATCCAAATAGAACAATCTCACTTCCCCATTGAAACCACTCGAGCTATGGCAATCATTTACTGATTATTCCTTGAAGTTTGCTACTTTTAATTCAAAGTTCGAAATATTACTACCGTAAAAAAAAATATGAGCACTACAATTCGTATGAAGACACAAATTTACAAATAGATGAAAGCAACGCCTCATTTACAGAACCCCACGAACACCCAAAAAACAATTGAGAGCATAAACAAGATTAATTCTGAAAAATATATATATATATATATTCTATGGCAAGGATTGACCAAAAAGGAAAAAAAAAAAGACATAGACGAAGAAAAGGCATAAAAGATTCAGCGGAGGACTTACGAAACTTTTTGTAGTCAATGCTTCTCGCAATGGAAAAGCACCCCCTGGAAGATTGCCCCGGCAAGGAATTGAAAGAGAGGAAAGTAGAAGAAAGACGATTTCCTGTGGCGAAACTCGTCGACCAAAATTCCTGTACAAATTTCGATTCTCTGGTTTGGTTCTCTTCTTCTTCTTTTTCTTCTTCTTCTTTCCAAGGTTAGGTCACGAAGTCGATTGGTGAGTTATGGGGAGCACCGTAAAAGTAGAGACCAAACTTCGGGTGAGTCGGGTGTATTTTAGGGATTTTATAACCCATCTAACTAAAATTTAAATGAATTGATTTTAAATCTAACCCATTGGTAGGCCTAAATTTTAAAAGCAACATATTTAATTAAAACTTGGGTGAATACAATGGGTTTATTGGATAGAACATTATAAAGGAAGAAAAAATTCAAACTAACAATCTATCAAAATAAAAAATATACAAAGAAAAAAACTAAAATTTATCACATATTCAATGTCTAACAAAACTAAAAAATATAAGTCATACCTAACAAACAAAATATAATAAAAACTAAGAAAACAAATTATATCTTTTTAGTCAATAAACATCAACTATAACCAACATGTTGCACAATACATTTCCAACTCCAAGCATCTACATTCAAATGAACGAAACGAGAGAGTTTTTTTTTTTTTTTTTAACTTTGAAGTGAAGAAATAGATAGATACGATTGTAAACGCAATGCAAATGGGATATGTATATTGGAGTGGAAAGTAGTGGAGTCTTTTTTTTATTTTTTATTTCTAAAAAAATTGTGTAGTGTATAATAGAAAGTAAAAAGTAAAAAAAAAAAAACTAGAAGTCTAGAATCAAAGAAAATATGTCTTTATAAACTATGTTACTATAAATTTTTAAGTATAAAATTATAATTATAATAAATATTCTATATATATTTTACATTGGGTGGGTATGAAAAATCAGATTGGGTGGGTTAATGGAAATTCTTATTCGGATTTATCCGATTCGGATTACCTTAGATTTCATCAGGTGGGTTACATCAGATTCGTTGGATTATTAAATTTTTATTCAACTTCACCAAGCGAAGCCACGGAGCTAAACCATTGTGATGCGGCAAGAAACGGGGCCCACATGGTGAATTTTTTTGAAACATCAATATCATCTAGGTAAATTAGATGAAACCTATTGTTGTTTATCAAAAAACAGAGACACCTCCCTTAATCAAAACTAATTACAGTAACACTCCTTGACTTTTCAAAAAGAATTATATAAAGATCTCATCTGTTAGACCGAGAAAAAAAAGTTAATAAGGTGTTTGACATGTGTGGTTAGAACCAAATTTTTAGTTTAAAAATATTGTAGCATGTAAAAGCTTTATAATTTAGCAACTTTTTACTTTTTATTATAGTATGTGAGAGCTTTATAATTTTTAATGACCAAAAAGTTGGTTCTAATCAGGCTTGCTAACACACCCTTTAAGTTTGACCAATAAATATTTTTTAAAATGCCCAAAATGCCCCTCATTACATTAAAAAAGGCTTCCAACTATACGGAGAGTTGAAAAATGATATTTTTATCCTTATTAAGCACTAAAAAATATAGTTTAATTAATTTTTACACACAAATAACTATAATTTGCATTTCAATTAAGTTTTTTATTTTTGCAAAAATCTCTTTTCCATGGTCAAATTGTTGGATAATATGCACTTGTAATATATGAAAATATAGATACAATAAAAAGGGTTTTCGTGATCCTCAAAAAAAAAAAAAAAAAAAAAAAGCGGTTTTCGCGATTTTAGGGATTTTGTAATTTTCTTTATGCATAACGATATTTTGCACTATCTTATCTTATGTCTTATGTATTAACTATATAAAAAAAGTCTCAAATGCGTCCATTTTTTTTTTCTTAGGAGTAGGACGGTTCGTCCAATAGGTTTCACTCATGTTTCCCCCTTTTTTTCTTCAGGCGTCTGTCCTTTTCTCTCTTTTTTTTTTGACTTATTTTGGCATTTTGCATCCTTTTCTGCCTTATAGTTGCTTCTTTAACATTTGAATTCGCAGTCAATTTTATACCTTTTATTTTTACATATGTACTATAAAAATATTTTTTTTTCTTATCTGTCTCCAATATGGTATAATATTTCGTTTTGGTGGCATTGTTAACTACTATTTTATTCATATACATTGTTTCTCTAATTTATTTGTGTTAAAATATTTTTTAAAATATGTATACTAAAAAATTATTGTAGTCATTTTAACTACTATTTTCTCATAGAATTGATTATTTTCAAATATATCCCTACTTTAATATTTTCCTTTTTGATTGTACCATTATCAATATTATATCCATGTATAAATAAGTTTTCTTTAATATGTTCTCACTGAAAAACTGTGCCTAACTGAACTACTATTTTATAATAGTACTTTCTAAATTAAATCTCTAACAAATTTTTAATATTTTTTCGCAATACGTCTGTCTTGTTGATTACATAATATATAAAAGCTTCTAAGAGGCGTGTTTCTTCCTCCAAATGTTTCATTATAGGAGTTTCTTTCATTTGTTTCTTCTTTGTTTTTTTCACTTTTCAACTTTTTTTGTTGCTTATCTTTAAAAGATCCTATACTTCTATTTTATTATAGTACTTCCTAATTGTTTATTCTCAAATATGTCCTCCTTTAATATTTTCCTTTCCAATTACGCCGTTAACAGTCGTTTTTACTCATAAATACTACTTCTTTAATATATCAATGTTAAAAAAACAACTTTTCTTTGATGTATTTTCATCATAATAATTTAAACCCACGTTAATTCCGTTAAAGAGAAAGAAGCTAAAGACCCTTGTAAATTTGACGGTAATTTTAGTTAGGAAATTAAAAATGCGTGAATATAAACTTTTAAAAAAGTTCTTTTCTTAATTTAATCTTGAGATATTATGTTAACATAAGACCTGAATGTTCTTCAAACCTTAACGCTTATAATTTGTCCAACCAGTAGGAGCTACTATAAAATGTTTCTTTATAATAAATGAGGTGCCACCATATCATTTAAATGCCTAGGTTTTACAAATTTTTCTTTTCAACCTCCCTAGTGCAGTTGATGTTGGGATTGTATGCTCTTGTTCAAAGAATATATTTTGCAAATACATTTTCTGAATAATAATATTGAGGCTGTATATCTTATGGGCATCAGTAGAATTGAATAAACATCCATTTAATCATATTATATGTATATATGTAAAGTCTAACAGATATTCACAAAAGATATAAGTACAAAGTATTTCATGATTAAATAAATGTAGTTCACAGTTGATAAATAAAGTTGGGCATTTTATTTATGTTTAGACTATAGTAAATTCATCAAATGATTTGTCTTGATCATATATGAATTTACTATTATAGTTTGTCTATATTGTACTTGATCATAAATGAGATTTAATTATTTTGAAATGACTATCAAATTTATTAAATCTCATAGGCATTGTTTTTAGAAGTGTGTCAACATTTATTATGAGTTAAATAATTTTTTTTTTTTTTTTTATATAAGAGGAGGGGGAATTCCATTACTTTAAGTGGGACTCAACATGACTTGTACTCTTAACCCATGGTTGAGGTGAAGAGAGTTACAACCAGCTAGACTGCCCTCGTTCATCTAAGCCAAAACGTTTTAGAACTTAATAAATAACATTTTTAGAGTAAATCGAGATTTTACCAATTGCTCTATTACCTAAAACCCCTTGTTTAGATTTTGAGAGCATTTGGTATTGTTTTCAAAATAGGTAAAAATATTTTTATTTTGTAAAATGAAAATTTTTTGAGAATTATACTAAGAGTGTTTTTAAAATTTTTACTTTAAAAACATATGTAAAAACCTTTTTTAAAATTTTGAGATAAAAAACAAACAGGGTCTTATAATTATGTTTGAAAATAGAAACTATAACAGACCATATATTTTTCTCTCTCTCTTCTCCCAACTCTTTAGCTCTCTCTCTATTGTCTCAAACATACTCCAACATTCTCTCTCTTCCTAGTCTCTCTCCTTCACTTCCTCTCCCGTGCGAATCCAAGGCTATATCCTCAATCTTGTTTTTAGCCTTACGATAGCTATGATTTGAAGATCCCATTCGACGACGATCTGTGAATCTTGCCCAACATCTACGGGAGATGTTCTGCACATCTAGAGAAAAGTTGATCTGTTTTTTCTCTTCTGCCAAACAAAGAATTGAACAATACATGTTATTAATTTCACAGAAGATCATCATCTTTTCAGGTGTTTGCAATGTTTCCTATGTGATTCAATTTAGTGATTCAGAGAGCCGACTGAGAAAAAAAGAGAAAGACAAAAGAGTAAGAGACGTCAGGCCACTCTTGAAACTAGAAAAATCTGATGCCAGCGGCAGCGAAAAGCCGACAGAGAATGACGGAGGAATGAGAGAGAGGAGAGAGAAATAGACATGGAGTAGAAATGCAACAATGGGCTGGGACCCGTGGGTCTGCCTGAGCCCGTTTTGCTATAGTGATGGGCTAGGCCGGCAAGGCCTGATACTATTCACAGCCCCGCCTGGCCCATAAATACTAGTAGGTTAGGCTGGGCCAATATATGTCATTCGGGCCGAGCTGGCGCGACCCATGGAAAATCATGGGCTAGGCCGAGCTAGGCTAGGCCTAGACTGGCCCAGCCCGTCTAGGCCCATAATGGGCCAGCCTATCACGGCCCACAATGGGCCGGCCCATCTCGACCCATTAAGGCCCATACAGGCTCACAATGTACCAGCCCACCGAAGGCCAATTATGGCCTAATTTTATATAAACATATATATGTATATATATATATATATATATTTAGATATATTTTTTAATGTTCATTCACGGGTGAACATGGCTAAGTATAACCTTTTCTAGTAAGTCATGTAAGGCCTATTGTAAGTCATATATTATCACATCAAAAGACTATACATTTAATATATATATTATTTAATACACATAAGAATTAAATATTACATAATATATATATACATGTCATATTCACCCGTGAGTGAATATGACATTAGATTTCCCCCATGTATATCACATCACAATAGGCCTAGCAAGTTCTTTTTCTTTTCTTTTCATTTATTTATTTTTTATTTTTTTCCTTGTAGGCATGCTTTGTTTTTGAGACGTAAAGTTGAGGATCAGATGCTGAATCTGTAGGTCATGTATTATCACATCAAATACTATACATTTAATATATATATATATATATATATATTATTTGATACATGTAAGAATTAAATATTGTATAATATATATACATGCCATATTCACCCGTGAGTGAACATGGCATTAGATTCCCCCATGCACATCACATTGTAATAGACCTGACAAGCTCTTTTTCTTTTCTTTTCTTTTCTTTTTTTTTTTCTTATAAGCATTATTAATATGTGAGGAGCCTAATTATTACCCTGACATAGATTGCCCCTATGCAGAGGTTGTACGCGGATCGACCTTCATGGTAAAGTCGACGTGGGGGTTGAAAGGGGGTGTTAAACCCTGTTCTCGGGGGTTGTAAGGGGCGGATCCCCCTGAGCAAAAATTTTATATGCAAGTTTATTTTACATGAGGGTAGTTTGAGTTTTTTACATTAGGCATACTTTGCTTTTGAGATGCAAACTTGCAAAGCTGAGAATCAGATACTGAGTCTACAGGTTATGTATTATCATATCAAAATACTATACATTTAATTTATATAAGCCATATTCACCCGTGAGTGAACATGGCATTGGATTCCCCTATACAATTATAAAGGGGCAAGCCTAACATAGAGGCTCAGAAGGAAAGCCTGCAATATGCAAAGCTGAGACTTTAAGTCTTCAACGAATTGTTTAATCAAATCACACTTGAAAGAAAAAAATAAAAAAAAAAAGATTTAAAAAAATTAAAAAAAAGAAACTTTGTTTACCTATAATTAAACGTAGAACATTCACAAAGATACTCATTCAACAAACTTCTAAAATCTTATGTATTGTTTTTTTTTTTTTTAGTTTACTTAGAGTTCTTTAGAAAGGAAAACAAACTTGAAGGTATAATTTATTTCATTTGTTGTTCATTAATTTTGTATTGTTATAAGTTAATTTTATTGTGTAATTATTTTATTTAATTTTTATGTTACGTTAATTTATTGTTATTTTTTATTGAAGCTATGGCATCATCACATAGAGGGAAAGCCAACGTTTCACATTTGGTGATCAACGAAGAAGAACAATTTAGTGATCTACTTGAAGAAATTGGAGCTGACTTACTATCTCAAGTGGATGGCTCCTCCGAAGTCACTTGTAAGGGCAAAAGGAAAATGCAATGACTTCACCAGTTTGGAGTTACTTTGATCTAGTAACACGTACAAACGAGAATAGTGTAATAGAAGAGCGTGCAATTTAGAAAGTATACAAACAAGACTACATAGGTAAATCCTCTTCTGGCATTAGTCACTTAGGAGGCATCGCAAAAAATGCGAAGCTAAGCATAGTGTAGGTGGTGTTGATTGTCGTCAATAAACACTTCAATTTAGCCCTGATGGTAGTGTTACTAATTGGTCATATGACCAACAAAGAGCTAGAGAATGTCACGCTAGATATTTGGGTAGTGCTCAACAATCAATTAGTCTTGCTGATGATCCAACCTTTGATAAGTACATTCAAAATGCTTATAATCCACAATATAGGCGTGTTTTAAGAACTACTACAAGAGCTGACACCATGAAAGTTTTTCATTCAATGAAGGAAAAGTTAGTAACTGAATTTAGTTCATTCACTGCATCTATTGCATGCACATCTGATTTGTGGGAAGGTCATACCAAAACTAGTTATATCTATGTAACTATGCATTATGTGGATAAATATTGGTCTTTTCAAAAAAGGTTAATTGCTTTTCGACCAATGCCTTATTCACGTGATGCCAAGGCCATTAATGATGTCATCATGGAAGTTTTTGATTTTTATGGCATTAAAGAAAAGGTTTTGAGCATCATATTTGATAATGCATCTACTAATACTGCTGCTATTAACCTTTTCAAAACAACTTTGAGACCACAACATGACGAAACACTTTTTCACCAAAGATGTGCTTGTCATATTATTAACTTGTGAGTTCAAGATGGCATGAAATTTTTTCAAAGTTATTTGGAAAATATTCGAATGGCCTTGGGTTACATAGCAAGTTCTGGCTCTCGAATTGAAGAGTTTGCTAAACTTTGCAAGAAAGGAAGCATGAAACCCAGAAAAGTTCCAACTAACATAGGACACTAGTGGAATTCAACATATTTGATGCTGAACGCATGCCTAACATCAAAGAGGTCATAACCGTGTTTTACAACTTGAATAATCCAACTGACCTGCTTCAAGAATTTGATTGCCAAATTGCTTCATGCTTCTACAATTTCTTAAAGGTTTTTTACGAAGCTACTCTCTAACTCTCAGGTGTGTACTACCCCACTTCTCCTCATGTATTACATAAATTATACGACATTGCTGCAATCTTTGATATGGATGGAGATTTTGATATGTTTAGGGAATTTGTTGAGTTCGTGGAACAAAAATTTAAAAAATATTGGGAACGTATTTCACCTTTTTATTGCATAGCTGTTGTATTGGATCCAAAAGTTAAATTAGTTGGTGTTGAATAATTGCTTAAGGGTATAGGGAAAAAATTAAAGGTGTATTCTGACATCATAACTATTCAAAATGTGCAAGAAAAGTTAACAACATATTTACTGCATATAATGAAAAATATGGAAGAGGCCAAACAGTGTCCCTTGTAACTTTAGCAAATACTATATCTGTACCACATGGTTCTTTATGGGCAAGTATGATTAGCTACACCGGATTTGATTTTGGTGCATCATCCATATCTTCAACACTTGGAAACAAATTTTGCGGCATTCATTTTCAATGAGCAAGGTGGTGGTCATGATTTCAATAAGTTTGATCTTTTGTCATTTTAGAAATCACAGTCAAGAATCATAGTCAAAAACTTTTCCTGTGCTCTCTAAAATGGTTCGTGATATACTAACCATACCAATGTCCACAGTTGCAAGTGAACAAGTATTTAGTTGCAGTGGTAGAGTACTTGATGAACAACATGCACGTATGAGCGACGATATTCTAGAAGCAGTAATGTGCGTCAAAGATTAGGAGGATGCTTGCAGAAGAAGCCCAAAAGTTCAAGATGATTGGGTCGATGACTTTGAAAATTTAGATATTTTTGATACTCCCACTGGGAGGAATACGTTGTAATTATGAATAATATTTTTTATATTTTTAGTAATTTTGTAAACATCTTATGTATAATTATCTCGATTATACTCTGTTATCAAGGTTTGTCCCACTGGGTTTTCCTTGGAAAGGTTTTAATGAGGCAATCATAAATAAAATATCCCTTTTTATATTTCTCTTAACTATTCAAACTATTGTATTTGTTAACTTGTTTAAAAATTCAAAAATAAAAAATAATTATTAAAAAATTAAAAATTACATGTTTAGATGAGCTGGCCTATTTAAATCCATGATGGGCCAAAATAGGCCGGCCCATTTAAGGCTTACGATACAACCTGACATGGCCCATGTAAAATTGGGCCGGGCCAAGGTAATTTTAATATAGGCTGGCCCGGCCCGGCCGACATGGGCCTAAGGAGAACGGGCCGGCCCGTTCTTGCATTACTAACATGGAGAGGAAGAAAAAAAATTGAAAAGAAAGACCCAAAGATAAAACAAGAAAATTATGCAATAAAATATTCTTAAAAAATATGAAAAATGCTATTTATTAACATATTTGACAAAATATGCTATTTATTTTCGCTTTGATTCGAAAGAGGTTTGTTTTATACAGTTTCTCTAATTAAATGATAGACTAGTTAATTGAGTCTTGAGCCTAAAAATAGAACGTGTAGAATATTTGGCACAATTCTAAATTGCAACATAGTGGAATTTTAATTTAATTGACATGTTGTCATGTAAGTTATTTTTTTTAGAGATTTTAGATATTTAAATTATTTATTAATTTTGATTTAAACCTAAATAAATAAAGTGTCTGAGATATATTACCTGATATTGGATAATTTTTTATTACTAGTTTTTATTCAAATTATAATCAAATATTATATGTATTTCTCTTAATTAATTTAAAAACCCATGATCCGTGAGACAAGAGCACATCCACTTCTCGGATGAAGTGGGATGTGACTACACATCAACGTGGGAGTTGATTCTCCCACGTAGCATATTTAAATTTTAGATAAAAGAAAACTTGTATTTTATATATATATATATATATATATATATATATATATATATATATATATATATATATATATATATATATATATATATAAGTTACCCTTTTCCTCCAATACGGAAGCAACAATTTCTGCAAGGCTTATATATGTTATATATATAAGAATTGCTTTTGTTTTTGTTCATTTTGTGAGAGAATTCGGCATAACCAAAAGAAAAGAAAAAATATATACCACGTAAAATATTCCTCCTCCTTGTTGAGAGAAAAATATAGAAAGTAAAACTTTAGGGTTTTCTTGTGTGATTTGAGTTCAAGAAGAATTCTACATACGGAGATATCAGAACTAAATCAAGGAAAATTTATTTTGGTTTTCTTTGATATTGATTTTGGTATTCACATTTACTAATCTTTCTTTAATTATTGTAACACACAAGATGTCCACTCGTATAAATTAATATTGAGTCATAGTTTGAAAGATTTTTAAGTGACAAAATTTTTTATCAAGATCTCATGTTAGTCTAACCGTTAATTTGAATAAGGTATGACTTCTAGTTATTTTTTATATATTTTATGAGTAGATTATGGTGTAAGATATTTTTTTGTATTTGAATATGTGATTATTGTTTAATAAAAAAAAATTTACTTTTCACCTAGTTCATAAATGACACTGCGGTTGATTCTCTTGTACCGACCGGTATGTTGTGGGGATTCTTGAGGTGAAAATTTCTAATTCTCTTTGCTAAGCCAACTAATCATTCAAACTCCACCTCCTCTGAGGTACCCATAGCGGCTCAAACTTCAGCCACTACGAAGATTCGTCTCCAAGGGATATCGAGATAGCAGAAAATCTCATGTAATAGTGGATTTTAGAAGAAGTTGATAAACACCACCAAATATCGATGGGCTCCAAATCTTTTGCCACCAACTAGGCAAAGCCGGCCGTAACGATAGCTGTTTTTGTTCAATTCTCCAATGCAAAATAAGAACACTTTTACCTAGTTAAATTATTGACCAAATGCCCAAGTGAAGCCTAAATCTTAAATTATCTTTTTACCCCATTCATTGGCACTAACATTACCTCAGGTACCATTTTGGGTAATTCTTTCATAAAATGAAGTGATGTTCATCTATTATTTAATTTGTTAGCTATACTAGTGATACAAAAAGTATGAGCCTGATTGAGATAGCTTGTTAAAATTGTTTTCGACTTCTTGAATCTAAAAGCTGCATTTAGAAGTGTTTACATGATCTGTCAAAAGTTTTTTAACTCTCCATAAGTGCTTCTAGTCAATATCACAAAAGATGTTTTTTTTTTTTTCAAAAAAAATTTTAAAATAGACTTTAAAACTTGTATCAGAGTTTCAATAAGGCACTATAATCTTCATCATAACATTTTTATAATTTATTAAAAAAATTTAAAACCATTTTTACTCATTTATTCTTTTAAAAATATAGTTTTAAATATTTATTGAAAAGCTACAATTTTTTGCATTTTTTATTAAAAGCACAAACAAAATCCTAGGCCTATATATACCAGTGTCGTTTGTAAGATAAATATTCGATAATATTTTACTAATTTTATTAAAGGAAATACGGCCTCAATAAATAAAGATTTACTGAACTTAATCACCTTGTTTGATAAGGATATATATATATATATATATATTACTTGCATTAGTAAAATCTAATAAAAGTTATACGTTGTGCATTTGACAATATTTCCAGAAAAATAAAATGATAAGATGACAAATACAATAAAACAGCATCTTATGAAACATAAGTATTTCATTATATATTTTAACAGATTTAGATAATTAGCGGCCAACACAACGTGAATACTTTATTTAAATGAAGATATATACGACAAGTGGACAACTAACATCAACGAAGAGAGACATTCCAACTAGGCTACACTTCCTAATATTTTGCTGAAGTAAATGTAAGGTGAACACTGAATCCTAAGAAAACTCAACAACTTCGACACGTTGAATTAGACCAAATATATATTACGACCATAATACAATAAGAACACATCTGAAATACGGTTGAAATCATGATAGACAGGGCACCAGAAGGTCATCACCATCTATTTTATTTATCAACACATGATGGCATGGTGATGAATCATAACATTGTGACATTTTTTTTTCCCATCATTTCGGTGGCATTTGCTCAATTGCTGCCTCCTCCACCGTATCCCTCGCCATAGCCACCGCCCTCACCGGAGGCGTTACCCGTCCCAGAGCCACCTCCCTCGCCGGAACCCTCCCCAGAACCACCACGTCCTGAACCTCGGCCACGCCCTTGGGCCGAGCCATGTCCTTCGCTCCTACCCGACCCTGGACCAGCCCTAGACCCGGCGTGGGACCCGGCACTCGAGCCTGCCTCAGAACCACCCGACCCAGACCGAGACCCGGCGTACGAGCCTGCTTCGGAGCTTGAATCCGACCCACCATTTGAACTTGAGCTGGAACCCGACGATGAATATGAGCTTGACCCCGAACCAGAACCAGACCCGGCTCCCGCTCCAGCTCCAGAGCCAGAGCCTCCTCCCAAGCCAACACCTATTCCGGTTCCGATACCGAGTCCGACGCCGCCAAGATCCAATCCCAGATCCTTCCTAGCAACTCGGCTTTCGGATACATGAACAACTGACATGCCAACTATAAGCAGGCAGAGGAGAGCTAGGCACTTGAATGAAACCATCTTTTTCTTCTATAGTGGGCAATGGAAATAGTTGATTACTAGAGTAAAAAAAGATATCTATAAGATCTTAAGTGCTTCACTGAAAGTTGTGTTTTTTAAGTGAAGTTTGGGAAGATTGAGAGTTATTTATAGTTGTTTATAGTAGGTAAGACTGATATATGTTTAAGGAAATGGCCACTTAAAAATGGAAGAATTTGCTTGTCCCTTAAATTTTGTTTTGGACCAAAAGCTTGTGGCTGAGATAAGCAGAGGGTTGCAAATATTGGCATGGTTTTGGACAAGTGTTTAGAAGTGACCGACCCAGATGATGATTGCGCACTCACTTTAGTGGAGTGGCGATGTTGCAGATTTTGTCGACCAACGCGTGTGGAATAAAAGCTTTCATTTGAAGCAAACTATAAATAAATAAATAAATATATATATATATATATATATATATATATATATTATATTTGCCTTGGGAATTTGCGGCTTTGGTTGAAGTATAATCATAGTGGCAGATCAATTACACAAACATGCATGGATATTGTAGATCTATTCCAGAGACATCAATGATCGCATTGGTGAATTTTAGTCCTGTACTTGTATGTGTCATATGTATTTACCTGAGAATTTTCTGATCGTTTATTGACATTTCTCCAAAAAAAAAAAAATTTAAAAATAAAAAAGTAAAAGTCAGTTACACAGTTTTCAAACATCTTTTGGACTGAAGATGGTAATCTTTTCAAAATAATGCGGTGAAAGAGAAATAATTGAAAGGGTTTATGCCACGATCTGGGAGAACGTAAATTAGAAAGATCAACTCGTGAAAGCGTGTAGTCATGAATAGTAAAACTCCTTCTAACAGGTCGTCTGAAAAAACAAATGAAACTAACAATTTTAATTTGACTATAACATGTGTAAGTTTTATACTATTTACAATTATTTGAAACCGATAAATCTTATAACTTGATCGTAACTTTAAGGCTGTTCATTAGCCTGTGCAGCTATCTTTATCTTCCTTATGAAAGTACTTTAATCTCTATACCGATTAACAACTTTTTACTTGTAACTTAAAAATATGAAAGATATGCCAAATTCAAGAAGTATGGTACTCAAAATTATTGAGGAAACCCCATAAACATAATAATCTCCAAAATAATTTCTTCAACTGAAATATGAATATCCTCTCAGCCTAATCCTTTGCTATAACCGAAATTTCAAGTGTTGGATGACGTTTTTCAAAGCATATCATCATAACACTACGCACAAGCTGATCTAGAATTTTCTAGTGCATACCTCTAGCTATGTATATATGCCTTCTATTTTTTTTAATTAATATCTATGTCTTATCATTTCCGATTCTCATATTTTTAACATGTGTCCATTAGTGCATTCCAACAAGGTACACAAATCTTCATTATTAAGCCTTAAATTAAAACTCCCCTGATATCATATGCCACCAATCATACTCCACTAATGTCAGTGGTGCATGATATGACTAAATGGGTCGGCACCACCATCCAAATAATAACCTAACCTCTGCCCAAAAAAAAAAGGTATCTCCACTCAAACACTTCAGCTTACCCACACAAAAAACGACATGCGTTGAAGTTGGACCAGATTTTCTCAAATTTTGTCACGCATCACAACTATAAATCATTACATATAAAGCATGTAAACATGTTACTCCACTTCTAAATTCCCATTACACAAAAACACGCCTTGTCCCACCAACCTCACGCCCATATTCACTTCAATAAATAGCTCCACATTTCTCACTCTGCAATCTCACCCAAAAAACCGATAATCTCTTCAGTCCATAAAATTATATACTTTGAAACCCTATTTTGAATAGTAATATTTGCACACTTTGAAAAAAAAAATGGCCTATTTGAAGTCCTTGGGACTTATTTTCTTGCTTGTTTCAAGCTTGTTTTTGGCTTCAGAGAGCCGAATAGTAGCAAGAAAAGACTTAGGGTTAGACCTTGGGGGGTTGGGGGTTGGAATTGGTGCTGGGATAGGGATTGGAGTAGGAGGTGGCGGTAGTGGTAGTGGCGCTGGGGCAGGCTCCGGATCCGGGTCTGGCGGGTCGAGTTCTTCATCGAGTTCCAGCTCATCCTCTTCCTCGTCTAGCTCAGGCGGCGGTGCAGGGTCGGAAGCGGGTTCATCTGCGGGTTCCTTTGCCGGGTCAAGGGCCGGGTCTGGATCGGGCAGAAACGGCCGTGGAAAGTGAGTTGAAAGTAATGAAGAAGTCATGAATTAGCTAGATATAATACTATATGGTCTGTTTCATGAGTCTCCCCGTTATGGAAATGGGATATGAATAAATAATTTTAAGTAGATGGTCAAATTTCGTTTAAGTCCTGCGTGTAGACTTTTTTACTTTCGTCTTCCTCTTCTTTCTCTCTTTCTGGAAGTGTTGATCAGTACGTAGTCAACTGGTACGTTTGACTTTATTTGGAGTCTTATGTTAATAAAAGAAGCTAGTTTGTAAAAGTCACTCTAGTTGCTTTTTTTCTTAAATAGACATTTATATATTTAAATATATGTATGTATGTATGTAGATCTCGTCTGTCTTTTGCTCTCAAAGAAAAAAGTACATTTTTCATTTTAATTTTTAATCAGTATATAGTAAGATTATATTTTAATTACATGACAGAAGCATGCAATGCAGGCAACTATTTTACTTTGAATATTGCAGTTGTGCATTGCCACTAACGACAAGTGAATGAACTTGCCCAAAAATACGACAACTAAATTCGCTAGCTTTCAGAAGTCTCATGTATAGATATTGCAAAGCCATGTAAAAGCCTCCCAGTACAGCCATGTATATAAAATTGCTTTTTCTTTTCTTTTCTAACTGTAAAATTGCTTAATGCACTGGTTGGATTTATATTTTATTTGTGAGGAATTTTATTGACAAACGAGAGATTTAGTCCTTGGTCTCTATAGTGCTATGATAGGCCTCTATAGTTCTGGTCTCTTGATCTTATTCAATCAAGAGTTATCTACAATGGTGTGTTTTAAAAAAACTATTTGTGTGTTTGATTAGTTGTAAGTCTCTTTTGTTTCCTCTTTGGTATCTTCAATTAGGTAATATACTATTTTCCCCATCACAATACAATATTGAAGGATTTTACAAAGGAAAAGATGTAGTTATTAGTGGAGTGATTAAAAATCTAATTACATGGGCTCTATATAGGTCTCCAATATTACATTTTTGCAACATTTGTAACGGGTAGACTAACTAGGAGATCACTTCCTTAGCCCAAGATTTTCTTTTAAATAAAAACAAAAGAAAAAGAAAACAGTTAGCATCACAATTAGTTTGACTTGTGAGTAGTGTTCAATAAATTAATGAAACAAATCTAAAACGTGAATGTATACCTTAGGATAAATAATAAATAAATAAATAGTCCTAGTCCAAAAGTTGCTCTGGGTGCACATGCAGCAGAGAAGTAAAGAAGAAGCAACGCCTGAAGAAGATCTTAAGAAACACATCATCACGGCAAGCTTATTAAAATTACAGAGCAAAAAAAAATGAAAATGAAAAGAAAAATGAGGAAAAATTCATTATCACTAAAAGCATGTCAAAACACTGCAAAAATTGATTCTAATATTAAAGTGTGTCACTAAGCGGCACCTTCCGTAAGAATTAATTACGTGTTTCCCAGTTTCGTTAAATTTCTACTACTCTATACCAAGTCCAAGTGGCATATTCTTTATCACAAATAATTACATAATAGCTTTTTCTCATTGCCAACGTTAATATCAAAACACCCGTCATAAGCTCCACTAAGATGTAATAATTCATATATAATATACATACTGGAAATATGAAACTTGATCAATAAGCGCATGTTTCTTAATTTCCAATTAAATAGCTTATTATAAGCCTTGTACATTTCCATTTGTCTCTTTCAGACGTTCACACAATATGATCGCAATATCGCTATATATATATATATATGTATATATATATAAGATCATACTGTCGACAGATGGGGATGTCCCTCGTGACTCATCATATGGAGAACACCTTGCGTCATATGGTTTATCGTTAACCATTTCTTCCACAAGTTTCATGTAGTCATTTTTTAAGCTATGGACCCCTATACTTAGAGGTAGAGCCACAAACGGACGACAAATAAGGGTGGACGACAATAACCTCAAATTTTTTTTCCTTTCAATATTATATGTAAAATTTATAAATGTTACTTTTTGCTCCTTTAAAATTCTATTCCCTTCCCTGCGTAATCTTTTTTGATAATGTTAGTATACGTTCTATTTCTCCTAAATAAATTTTCTAACTCTTGCCCTACCTATACCACATAATTGAGTACTTATACACTAGCCAAATTACACCTAATTTTAGACACAGACAGAAAACAAGACTTGAATTTATAAAAAATAATTTCATTTGAAACTATTTGATCAACACATGCTATGTGACTAAGTTGTTAATTAATTTTCTCTCAATTACTCAAGTGCATGTTTATTTGATTGAGACTAATAATTCATATATATATATATATATATATATATGGACTTGTTTTAAATGGTCAAGTCTCCAATGGTTACATATCCAAAAATGTTTGTTTTAACAACAATTGATAATATGATGTAACAAGATTCAATCTCATTAATTATCATAAATTTTTTTGTCAACTATCTATTTTAACACAACTGTTAGATTTATATCAAATGGTAATTGTAATAATACCCATTGAAACCATAACTATTAAAACTGCACCCTTACATATATGTATATACATATATGTATTTGTTTTAACTGATTTGAGACTATTTAAAATAAATCTACAATTCATTCAACTATATCTTATTTCAACAAAAGACAACATAACATCAAAATTTCAAACTAATTAACAAAAGCAATAACTTAAATAACATTGCTCAAAATTAAAAAATAAAATATAAAAATAAAAGTTTGTAACATTGGTCAGCCTTTACATTTTAATTTCATAGAAATTAAAATAGTAGTAAAAGTATGTCGAGGAACTAGGTAATACACTATTTTCCCCATCACAATACAATATTGAGGGATTTTACAAAAGAAAAGTTATAGGCCCCATTTGGTTTTGTTCTCAAAATTTTTTAAAATATTTTTGCACTGTTTTTGAGGCAAAAATTTTAAAAACACTTTCAGCATAATTCTTAAAAAATTCTCATTTTTCAAAACAAAAATATTTTTACCTATTTTGAAAATAATACCTAATGGCCCCATAGTTATTGGTGGAGTGATTAAAATCTAACTACATGCACTCTATATAGGTCTCCAATCTTATTTTTTGCAATATTTGTAACGGGTACACTTACTAGGAGATCACTCCATAGCCCAAGATGTTCTTTTAAATAAAAACAAAAGAAAAAGAGAACAGTTAGCATGGCAATTAGTTTGAATTGTGAGTAGTGTTCAATAAATTAATGAAACAAATGTAATACGTAAGTATATGCCTTAGGATAAATAATAAATAAATAAATAGTCCCCAAAAGTTGCTCTGGGTGCGCATGCAGCAGAGAAGTAAAGAAGAAGCGACGCCTAGCGAAGATCTTAAGAAACTCATCATCACGAAAAGCTTATTAAAATTACAGTTCATTATCACTAAAAGCATGTCAAAACACTGCAAAAATTGATTCTAATATTAAAGTATGTCACTAAGCGGCACCTTCCATGAGAATCAATTACTCGTTTCCAACTTTCATTAATATTTCAACTACTCCATACCAAGTCCAAGTGGCATATTCTTTATCACAAATGATTACCTAACAGCTTTTTCTCATTGACAACGTTAATCTCAAAACACCCTTCATAAGCTCCACTAAGATGTAATACGTAATATATAATATACATGTTCGAAATATAAAAATTGATCAGTAAGCACATGTTTCTTAATTTCCAATTAAATAGCTTATTATAAGCCTCGTCCATTTCCATTTGTCTCTTTTAGACTTTCACACGATATGATCGCAATATATATATATATATATATAAGATCATACTGTCGATAGATGGGGATGTCCCTTGTGACTCATCATATGGAGAACACCTTGCATCATATTGTTTATCCTTAACCATTTCTTCCACAAGTTCCATGTAGTCATTTTTTAAGCTATGAACCCAAGGGCGTAGCATAAACGGATGAAGGATGAGAGTGGGCGGTAATAACCTCAAACTTTTTTTTTTCCGTTTAATATTATATTTCTTTTTAATATTATATGTAAAATTTTATAAATATTACTTTTTGCTCCTTCTAAAATTCTATTCCCTCTCTTGCGTAATTTTTCTTGATAATGTTAATATATGCTCTAAATAAATTTTCTAACTCCAGCCCTACCTATATTATATTATTGAGTACTTATGTACTAGCCAAATTATACCTAATTTTAGACAGACAGGAAACAAGACATGAATTTATAAAAAATAATTTCATTTGAAACTGTTTGATCAAGCGCATGTTATGTGACTTAGTATTTAATTAATTTTCTCCTAAATACTCAAGTGCATATATATTTGATTGAGACTAACAATTCACACATATATTATTATATATGGACTTGTTTTTAATGGTTACGTCTTCAAGGGTATGTTTTAACAACAATTAATGATGTAACGTAATAAGAATCCACCCTCATTAATTATTATAAATTTTTCTAGTTAACAATCTACTTTATTACAATCATTAGATTTATGTCAAATTGCTAATAGTAATAGTATCCATTAGAAATGTAACCATTAAAATCGCACCATAATATATATATATATATATAAATATGTGTGTGTATTTGTTTTACTGATATGAGACTATTTAAAATAAATCTACAATTCATTCAATTATATCTTATTTTAACAAAAGACAACATAACATCAAAAGTCCAAACTAATTAACAAAATCAATAACTTAGATGGCATTGCTCAAAATTAAAAAATAAAATATAAAAATAAAAAGTCTGTAACATTGATCAGCCTTTACATTTTAACTTTGTAGAAATCCTCTCCTTTTTCTTTTTCTTTTTTTTTTTCCTTTAACGTTCAATATCTAATAAAAATAACAACAACGACATTGCTTAAACGTCTAAATAACTGTTTATTACATTAATTGTCTTGTTTTTGTTTTTTAATTGCCGAAAATTGAAGTTTACATTCATCTAGTTCAGCATATTACAATAAAACAATCTCAAAACTATAATTACATTAAAAAATAAAAAAAAACCACAATCACTTAACAGTGTGGATAATCTTATTAATTAAATTTGAATACTAATGTATTTATAGAATTACACATGATACACCCATGCATTTACCCTCTCTAGGGTTCCATGAGAGGCTGAGTTCTCACCCAGCCCTGTGAGTGTGAGTGCGCATTATCGAGTGTCTTTTTCAAATAATTCCTTGCTATGTTCTTTAGCGTCTGGAATATGGAAGGTATCACAAGGAGATGGAAACGGGGGAAGAGGAGGAAGTGTTTGGTGTTTATTATGGGATCATGTCTCATTGGAGAGAATGACGTTCGCTGGGGTTGTTGGGGAAACTGGTCTCCAAAAATCGGTGATTTGGTGCATTAAGAAAGGGGTGTCTATCAAGGAAGTGGCTCACGATGTTTTTCTTGTCTCTTTCAATGATCCAAAGGAGAACGAGGTGGCATTAGATCTTGAGCTATGGATATTTTCCACAAGGCTTTATTGGTCCTGAAGTCATACGAAGCGGGGAAAACGGCTGATTATGAAGATATTGCTTTTACCAAATTTTGGATTCAGGTCCATAATTTGTCCCCGAGCATTATGAATGGTGAATGGTGAGGATTTAGGCGAGTTTGTTGAAGTAAATAGAGATGTTAATGGCGAGTGTGTGGGGAAGTTTCTCCGTATTAGGTTTTTGCTTGACATCTCCAAACCACTTTGCCTTCAACTTGGCGAATCATGTCCAGTAGTCTGGGGGGATTTATTTTATGAAAGGCTTTTGGATTTCGGTTTCAATTGTAGAAGAATCAGGCATGTCCTCAAGGAGTGTAGTCATGGCAATAAAGCCTCGCCGAGGCCAGCGTTTGATCGTGGTTGGTTTAGACCACCGGCGAGGAGGGATAATCGACGGCGCAGTGGTGAGGAGTCTTGGGGCCACGGTGTTCATTGCAGGAGTGGGCGTGATTTAAAGGGGGCTCTCAGAAGATGTGCTAGTGATCTCAAGAGCCGAAGCTCCGTTGTTTTTGGCAACCTTTTGTAGAGAGCTAGAGGTGTTCAAGAAGAACTGGGCAAGTTGAATAAGATGGCCTTCTTGGGTGATATCAAAAGGAGGATAACGAGAGCCTAATACTGTGCCGTTCTTAAAGGAATACTATTGGCAACAACAGTCTCGAGTTAATTGGCTTCGCGAAGGTGATCTCAGTACAGAATTCTTCCATGCTAAAGCTTCATATTGGAGAAAGAAGAACAAGATTATTGAGCTAAACAGAGGAGGCTGAAATTATTAGGTATATTGTCCCATTTTGAGGGCATTATTAGTAAAATTGAAAATAAAAACAAAACAAAACTCCTACATTGGGAACTTACGCCAAAAAGTGGTGCTCTTTACGCAAAAGTCATATCTACAATCTTCGCCATGAAATGAAGGAAAATTCTAAAATTATCACTTTAAGTTTATTCAAAATACAGCAAATATTTCTCAAGTTTAAACTAAATATAAAAGCAAACCTCAATTTTTTAAAAGAGTTAAGAAAATACCCTTTGATTGGTCAAATAATTGAAAACGTCAATTATATCCTTAATAATTAGCATTTAAGTATTATTTAAGCATGAACTATTTTAACAACAAAACAAAAATGTGATAAAACTAAAAAATCCAAAACTAAAAATAGAAAAGTCTCTCTTTGACCCCTCAATGCTCCAATCTACTCGACCCAACGTACCGCACCTATGGTCGGTCAGCTTTGACGTAAATTCTAGCTTCCTACCTCTATAATTTACATTTTAGTTTTGGGTTTAAATGTATTTAATTCTTTAAACAGCTTTCATAAATTTTTTGTTTTAAATTTATCTATAATTTTTTAAATAATTAATCTTTAAATGATGTAAAAATTCTTTTACAAATACGTTAGAGTTTATGAGTAAGGGTATGTTGTTGTTTTTAAGAATTTGATTAGTCAAAGAATGTTTTTTTTTTAAATCTTTTAAAAAATTGAAGGTGTATTTTTTATTAATAGAAACTTAAGGAATGTTTGTGGTTTCTTTAATATACTAAGAAGCATACTTTTAAAATTTTCTTAAAAAAAAAATTCACACACTAATAAATTTGGAAAATCGAAAACACCTTTCATAGTATTTTACTGGGATACCTATGGTAGCCTATGTTTTCTTACCTTTAATAAAATAAAATAACATAAATAAAAATAGAGAAATAGATAGCAAATGTTAAACATTATCAAATATTTTTTAGTTATTATTTTCCAATTTTAGCCTTAATTGCTATTTTTTTTCCTATATTCGAAATTCCTTCTCTCCCATTGAAGTCATTTGCCATTGACTACCATCACCCTTTCGTTGTTCTTGTTATGGTGGTTGTTGAGAGGTTTGAGATGAACTAGGTTCTTCTTGAACTTTTTTCCTTGGTCTTCAAACTCTAAGTTCTTTATTTGATGTTCCAAACTTAGATCATCATCATTCACAACTTTTTCGATGGAAATGTTAGTTTCATCAAATACAACATGCATAGATTCTTCCACAACTAGAGTTCTTTTATTGAACACACTATAAGCTTTGCTAGCTGTAGAATAGCCAAGAAAAATACCAACATCGGATTTTGCATCAAATTTTCCTAAATTGTCTCTGTGTTTAAAATAAAATATTTACAACTAAAGACTTTGCAATAGCCAATGTTGGGTTTTCTACCCTTTCAAAGCTCCTAGGGGGTTTTATCTAATTTAGGTCTAACAAGAACTCTATTCATAAGATAGCATACAGTATTAACGGCTTCAACCCAAAACTATTTTGGCAAACCATTTTCATTCAACATCGACCTAACCATTTCTTGTAAAACTCTATTTTTCTGTTCAACCACACCATTTTGTTGAGGGGTTCTTGGTGTTGAGAAATTATATTCATAGCCTTTTTCATTGCAAACCAATTCAAAGGCATCACTATCAAACTTGCCACCATGATCACTTCTAATTGAAGTAATCATATAGCCTTATTCATTTTGAACTCTTTTGCAAAAATATAAAAAGGTTTTTAAAGCATCATCTTTATTTGCTAAAAACAACATCTAAGAATGTCGTGAAAAATCATCAACAATTATAAAAGCATAATGTTTACCACCTAGACTTGTAGTCCTAAAAGGACCAAACAAATCCATATGTAAAACTTGCAAAGTTCTAGTAGTAGGAATTAAGGAAATAGATTTTAAAAAATGTTCTAACTTGTTTTACAAATTGACATGCATAATAAACCTTGTCTTTTTGAAAAGGAAATTTTGCCAAACCTCAAACAAGATATTTTCTTGAAAGTTTTGAAAGTAAGTGCATCCTAATATGTCCAAGCGTTCTATTCCATAACCAAGTATCATCATTTAATGCTAAAAGGCATTGATTTTTGTTTAAAACCTTTTTAACTTCAATTAGATAAACATTTTCATTTCGGTCACCAATGAACACAACCTCACCATTGCAAATATTTTCAATCGCACTTGGAAGATTCAAAAGTAACCTTATAACCCTCATCACATAATTGACTAATACTAAGTAAATTATGCTTCAAATTATCAATAAGGGGTGATGAACTATTATTGACATCACCAATGCAAAGAATTTTTCTTTTTTGCATTGTCTCCAAATATAATATGACCACCATTCTTCTCGCTGAAATTGGAGAGCAATCAGAGATCTCTCATCATGTGCTTGGAGCAACCGCTATTTAAGAACCACTTGACTTTTTCCTTTCTTGGTACCTACAAAACACACTCAAGTTTTGATCTTTGGTACCTACATCACTTTGGGCCCATTTATGTTAGTCTTTGAGGTTTTGAGAACCCATTATAGTATAACTCCGAAACATGCACTCTTTTTATAAGACAAAAGATTGTATGTTCATCTTGGTTGTAATAACTGCATACATATTTTAAGTTGCTTGAACTAGATGATGCCTTGACAAAATAATTCTTAAGGAGTTTTTGTTGAATATGTGGCTTATAGTATATTCTTCCTTGTTTAGCACATCATTGTTTAGCAAGCATTAAATCAAAATTTTTCTTTCCCTTGGTGAATTTAAAAATTATGTTTGTCAAGTCATCAACTTTTTCCTTCAAGGATGCATTCTCAACAAGCAAGTCATTGTCAACACCTTTTGATTTTCATTTTTCAAGACTTCAATTTCCCCTTAAAGAGTTGCAATTTCTTTCTAAGCATAGCATTCTTATGTGCTAGTTTCTCATAATAATCATGCAATTCATCAAAGGCCTTAAAAAGCTCAATTACATCAATTTCTTTGAAGAGTTAGAAGAGGATACCTAATCATCATCAAGAGCTATGAAATACATATTGGTGACTTCTCTTTGCTTTTCCTCATCAGATTCTTCTTAATCAAGCTCATCCTAAGTAGCTTGGAGAAGTTTCTTAAACTCCTCATTCTTGGCTCCTTTCTTGGTTCCTTTCTTCTCGAGAGGACTTATATGATGCAATTTCTTTCAATCATAGAAAATCACTTCATCTTTTCTTGACTTTTCTGCTTGATCTTCTTTTTTCTAGGACCTTTGCTATTGTTGATTTTTCTATAGATCTTCTTATACTTTCTTGCTAGCAAGGCCATAGCTTCTATGTCTTTTTTATCAAAAGATTCATCTCCATCATCCTCATTATCTTCATCTTCTCGGATGGAGGCTTTTAAGGCAACTCCTTTCTTCTTCTGATCTTCTGCCTCTTGATTTGCTTTCTTGTGAATTTCATGAGTCATGAAAGACCCGATGAGTTCCTGTAATGGTAAAGTTGAAAGATCTTTAGCTTCCTCCATTGTTGTCCTCTTTACATGCCATGATGTAGGTAGCGACCGGACAATTTTGCTTACCAATTCCCTTGTCTTAGAGGTCCTACCAAGAGTTTTTAAACCATTAATAATGTCATTAATTTTAATGTACATTTAGATAATACTTTCATGATCTTTCATTTTGAACATGTCAAAATCATGCAAAAGATAGTTAATCTTGACTTGATTTGTTCCATCATAAATAACTTCTAAATGTGCTGTATCATGTATGTAGATGTACAAGACGTGATTCAATTCAACTCATTTTTATTCAATGCACAATACAATATGTTAATGGCTCTGGCATTCAAGAATAACTTTCTCTCATCATTCTCATCATACTCATTGGATCTTTGGGAACCATAACATTATCTACTTCCTTTGTAGGTCTATATGGTCCTTTCTCAACAATTCTCAATAAAGCATAGTCAATGGATTACAAATAAATAGTCATCCTAGTTTTCCAAAAATTATAATCAACCCCATTGAAAATGGAGATCTATTTGTGGAATGGCCTTTCATGTTTTGTAAACTATGAGCAGTCATGCTCAAGATTGTAAAATCTTTTTCAAAAACTAATTCGAGCACCTGGCTCTAATACTAATTGTTAGTTCAAAAATGACTACCCAAGAGGGGGTGAATAACAACAAACACTAATCCATTGAGAATAAATATGTGGGCTAATGACACAAAGTCACACCAAGAACCAAATATCAAACAACTGATATGTAAGAATCAAATACCTAATAAACCAAGCTAGAAAGAACACCAAGAGAATATATCAACAATAACAACTTGTAAAAATTAAAGACAAAAAAGAACGAAGTGTACAAACGGAGTTTTATAGTGATTCGGCCATAAGCCTATGTCCACTATCATCGATCAATACTTAATCGGCCTCTTTCACTATATCAATCAACTTTTGGCTCAATCACGCCTTGTAGAAGAGGGTGATTTCTTCTACCCAAGGCTTACCATCACCTTTACAATCCACCAAGCTTTTGCTTAGGAGGTTGGAACTCCTTACTACACCTAATTTCCTTAAGGTTTGACAGACACAAATGAGATATCTTTTGAGGTTTGGTTCTCTCTAGGTTTTTTCTTACAAGGATTTGCGACAAGTATAAACTCAAGAGAGAATGTGTTTCACTTAATTAATGCAAATAAGAATAGTTAGACTCAAGAGTGATTTTGAAAGAACTTAATAAGAAGAAGAGAGCAATGTAAGCTTTAAAACCAAGAAAATGCTTGAGAGAGAGCAAGAATATATTTTCGCAAGTTAAGAGCAATTCTATACCATCAAAACTAATTTGGAGCTCACGAAAGCTTAAAAATTAGTAAAAATTTCAAAAAGAGCCATTTTAGTTCAATCCCTAATGGGTAGAAATGTGCCCATTTGAACTATACCAATCAACTGGCCAAAGGCAGCAAGCTTTTCCCTAAAATAGAATTTTGTAATCTTTTGCACCACCAATGTTACAAAGTAACTAGATAGATTAATCATGCATGCAAGCATTGCCTTTAAACAAAAATTGACACAATACTCTTATAATTTAATACTTTTAATATAATTCGAATCAAATATAGTATCAAGCCAAATTTGAAAACCATTTAAAAAAAAAGTCAATTTTGTGAAAAAAAATATATGTTTATGTCAGAGCCATTACCTATTGAAACAAACATTGATAGAATGCACATACAATTAATACGATATTAAAATTGAGAAGTAAACCTATGTAGAGCTTGTCTTGCATAATCTTCAACTATCAAGCTCTAATTCATCTTCAAGAAAATTTGTTCTGAGAGCTTGATACAATGTTTAAATCATTTTTTTAATCCATTTGATTTTAAAAGGCATATCTAAATCCAAAATTCAAGATTAATTATTAATAAACATCTGATCACTTGTTTGTTATCATAAATATCATTTTAATTAGCCTTTTTGGGCCAACACTACTTTGACTATTCAACATCGGTTAATAAAAGTTTATAAACATTTGAATCCAAAATACATGACTCGAGTAACAAACAATAATAATAGGAATATAAATTCCTCGATAGGACAAATGTCATTTACAAAGGAAATCTTTTTACATTTGACAACCTTTACAAAATCTTATACTCTCACAAAGTAGAGAAAACACCTAAGTAAAAAAGTCTAAGACCCTTTTTTGAACAAAAAGGCATCTCCTACCAAACCCCAAAAATGAAAAAAGGCGAAGGGAGACACCACCCAAGAGAGCTTTGAGACACCAACTGCATCCCTGATGTTCCATAAAAATGGGACAGACATAACTCAACACAAACAATTTAGTTTGGCCCATCAAGCGGCCACAGTTTGACCCTTGAAACCTGAAAAGAGTCGAACTTGAGTGATTGCAGAGCCAAAGGATCTTCATCTGCCCTAAAAGAACTGCTCCCATCTAGAACCCACCTCTTAAAGCACTCCTAAAGTCGGGTGTTGAGATCCGTAACGTGTCCTTATAAGCTACAACAATGTTCACGACATAGATCTTGTGCTGAAAAACAAAGAGACTAGAACGGCTTCTCTAAACAACCATCCCTCTTAGCATAAGATCTATGCCATAAAATTTATCATAAACGACTTCAGGCTTTTTTGCGTACACCCCAACGAAACGAGATTACTGAAAATGCCACATAATCATCAAAACCACCCTACACGACAAAATTACTAGGATTCTCGAACTCGCAACTGGTGACTTAATATTTGACCCTCCTAGATAAGGAGGATAGGCACAAAGAAAACAACCATAGTCACAAAATTATAAGAAACAAAGCGCAAATGTTGAACACAAAAGAAATTGCTAGCGAGTTTAAGTTTTGACTAAGGATGGTGGGTCTCTAAAGACGAAGGGTACATCAATACCTATACTCCAAAAATCAGAATCTAAGCTTCATCAATGGCCTTTGAATAAAATTTAAAAAAAAAAAAAAAAACGAGCCATCTTAAACCCTCCTATATATAAGCCAAATTTTGGAGGACATTATGCTCATTTCTTATCCATAATCTTTACATCTTATCAACATTTTAGAAAAATCAACAAATCTTTGACCTAAGCATCAGAACAATATCTATAAAAGGGAATGCATTGTGAGACAAAAGAAAATCCACTCACCCATAAATATAGATGACATTATCAAGAAATAAACACCCCATTAATATCGCATATCCAAAGGCTAGCTCATAGAAACAAGAACAACCCTGAATCATCACGAAGTAGATCGC